>JAHBCN010011615.1:12500-28598 GCA_019359885.1 Listronotus oregonensis
ACAATAGTTATTTACCTAACCAGTGCGGAAAGTGATACTTTTCCGCACGCAATGACAGTTACACGAACGACGCGAAGCGAAGTTCGGGTAAGCCGTCAAGGGTGGAAAAGACACTTTCCGTACGTGTTAGGTACAACATTTTTCTACGAGTGTGTGGAAAAGTCAACTAAACAACCATTAGATAATATTTATTTTACCATTATACTTATTATTATTAATAACATTAATCGTAAAGAAAAGTTGGTAGCATTTTGCAAATGAATCGCAGAGGCAAGTTGTTGTGGGTAAGTTGCGGAGTTGGAGATTGCCGTTGAGGTGCAATTGAACCGGTCGTCGTTGCAGGTAACAGAGACACATTGTTGCTTGCTAGAAGACCGTACAATGGGCCTTGAGTGCGTTTTGCTGTGTTCAAAGGTAGATGAATCTTGGGATAATATTTTGTTCGATAAGTCCTTCTTGAAACTTGTAGAGCTTTCTAGGTAGCCTTCTGCAACAGATGATGACTTCCAACCTCCAAGTCTTTTAATATTCGTTATGCATTCACCAGAATTAGCTAACATTGTAGCTGAGGAACGGCGAAAAGCTATGTCCCGTGTAAAGTTCTGGGTTTGGAAGACGTAAATAGGCAGCTATTTCAAGGGAATCTTGCCAAAAGTATTTATTCCTATGCACTGGATAGTACAAGCCAATTTTTTGTAATTAACAAAAAATCTTCTGTGTGGCGTTTCGGGCTTTCGTGAACTGGAATACTTTCTATACAAAGCTAGATATTTTCCATTTTCAATTTCCTCGGAAATGACAAAACTTCGGCTAAAATGGTTTTTGGAGTCTGGAATATTTACAATTAAAAGATTCCCCTTATCGTCAATATCATCAATGCTAATTTTCATCAATTCTTCTCGACGACACGCACCAGCTAGTCCGAAAATTGTAGCTACCTTCATCGCTAGATAGACACCATTTGGAGCATTATTAATAAATTTTGCTATTTCATCTTCCCAGAAAATTTTGGCCTTCTTGGGTCTAAATCCCACATTTTGCTTTTTCAAAAATGATGTAACTTTGAAATATTTGCTTAAATCCATGTTCTTTTCGATCTTAATGACACTTTTTAACAAGGAATATCTTGACCATAAGGTATTGGGTTTACATGTTTTAGCAAGTTCCGCGAAATATGCCATAAAAACTTCTTCTTTTATACTTTTGATTTTTTTCTCGCCACACTAGCTTGTAAATGCTGTATATTCTTTCTCGTACCTGTGCCTCGACTTGGACGGCAACAAATCTAACTTTGCTATTTCAGCTGCTTTGAGAATGGATTCAGGTAATTCCTCGTCAGAAGACTCCATGGGAAACGTTTTTTTATTCAAAATCGACGATACTGATCAGAATGTACTAAAGACACTTTTAATTATCGATGATTTAAAAAAGACTTTGATCTTTTATAATATGGACACCGGCACCGGTCAAAACAAAAAAATCTGACAAGCAATACATACCAGGATTTTGAAACAATGTTTATAAAAAAATAATTTTAGTGAATATTTCGTTGATTTTACACCAAATTTGTACCAATAAAAGAATACTATGCCAATAATAGAATTATACTAAGTCAAACTTCAGAATTAAAAACATTGTAAGTACCTGTTTAATTGAGAAATTTGCAAGGGTTTACTTTTCCGCACTAGTGCGGAAAAGTGACACTTTCCAAAATAAATTGCGTGCGGAAAAGTGCTGCTTTCCACATGCTAGTAGAAAAAAGTTCTAGAAGTATTTTAGTGTGCCAAAAAATATCACTCTAAACTGATGTTTATTGGTGTCATAAGTTTTTTCTTGATGCAACATATAACATTTATTAATTTTCTAGAAACAATTTATAAACTAGTTACAGAGAGCCAACTGTAGGTTTAAGAGTAAAAAATAAGGATTTCTTTTTAAAATTATATTTTAAAAATTCATAACAATTAAGGGGTTGGTTTATTGGAGTTAATATTATTTGTGGTTATACTACCAACTTTTACTAACAAGTAAAAATAAAAATTATTGTATTTGACTCTCCTTCTACTGGAAAAAAATACAAAAACTGAAATTTTGCTGTATTTTCCATTCAATTTATTCTGTGATTTTTACATAAAAAAGATAGATAATAGGTAAATAAACAACTGGACCTTTATTTAACCTACCTAAAGAAAAAACAGATGGTTTTTGTTATATTCTTCTATAACAAGTACTTTTAAAGTTACCAATATTTTTGTAAAGCCCTACAATCGCCAAATTAGGCGTGTGCATCAAAACCAAAAGGGCCGACATGAATAAACTGTTAAAGTTAAAAAAAAATTAAAATGGTTTGTTAGTCCTAAGGTATAGGGAAAATAATCTGGAAAGTGTCAGCAACCAACCTTGGACCAGTTGAAATGGAATGACCCTGTAATAAATTATTTTGTTTTATAATCAGCAAAACTGCATTAAAGTAAAGAATGATTTAACTAGAATTATGTCATATCTACCAATTTACAAGTGACAAAATAATTTAATATTTTTATGACAAAATAAAATAAAATTTTCATATGTATTTATAGTCCAGTAAATAAAGGGACAAAGCTGTAAATAAATCTGTACAGTTTTCCCTTGTGGCGCAATTCTTAGGTCTTCAGGGGATGCTTTCGAGCGAAAAAGTTTATCAACATTAACAGGTGGGAAAGGGCTGAAAATGGCCCTTCAAGGCCCCAAAAATGAGTTTTCCGCTAATATCTGCCCAAAAATGTGAATTGGAGAATTTTTGTCTAAACAAAAATTTCAGTTTTTCTATTTTTTCCAGTAGAAGGAAAGTTATATACAATGATTTCTATTTTATATGCAGTGTAGATTGGTTAGTTGTGGTTAGTTCACAAATTTATTAAATAATATTAATTGTACTCAAGCACCCTTTAATGGTTATAAATTTAAAAAAACAAATATTTAAAAAAATCCCTTATTTTTGGGGTTCAAGGGATAATGTTTTTCTCAAAAACGGTATAAGTTATCGATAATTATTAAAAACTATATGAAAGCCAACACTTAAATCTAGGCTTCTGCTGTAATAGTTTTTTAAATTTGGATTTAGTTTTTAATATTTCCTTGAGTGAAAGTCACCCTAAAATCGGTTATGTTTAGATACTATTTTTTCTTAACTCGACTCATATTTCAAAAATCCGTTACAGCAGAGGCATAGATTATTTCCTTACCTTTAAAATGGTGTATAATTTATGTCATTTAAGTGAAAAATAGTTACCCAAAAGAAAATCGTTATCTCCTGTAGGCTTGCAATCGGAAACAACATCGCATCGATACACTGAATTTGAAAGAAACCTAAATAAAATATAATATTTTTAATGCGGCTATACGAAAATTGTGGTAGTGGGAGTTTGTTAGTCTCCGCCCACCGTCTTCGCGTCCTTTCGCCCGACCCCTAAGGTGTAGCGTAAATGCACTCTTAAATAACTCTGACTAGATTGATGATAAAAATTTACACCTATTGTAGTTCTTATATTATGTGTTTCCAGAAAAAAAAAAGTTGTATATTTTACTAAGAAAAAAGTTATAACACCTTAAACATGACAAAGAATCAGTTAAGAGTAATATTTTTTGCCAGACCTTTTTTTTATGCTTGATGTTGTTAAAACAAATATTTTGTAATAATTGATTTGCTTATTTTATGTTACGCCATTCTCAGGACCATGTCGAAATATGAAACTATAGAACTATCTTGTTGGGACATGCCTGATGTTTTCTCAGTCTTATTGCTGATATTACCGCAAAATGGAAAAATCAACAACCAACATTTCAATACTCTCAGGTTAGTCAGTACACCGCTTTTAATGTTCACATTGTATTTTTTTCTTTTTGTTTCAAAAATAGACTTAAAACAATTAATAGACAGAGATTTGATGCTTGAGATTGAATAAAGATCGCCTTGTAATCTACAAAAATGGACCCTAATTTTTTTCCAAAAATCGATAGTTTTCGAGATAACGGGACCCAAAAGTCCCCTTATTTCAGCTGCCGCTCTACCGCTAGATTGCCGCTATCTTCATGGATTCACTTATAGGCGGGCGGACGAATTGTTGCATTACTTGGCAATAATGTACATTTTTTAATCATTTAAAGTTCATCGAAATGGGAAAACCCGTATCTATCATTACATATGAGTTTGAGTCCATTCTGATTTTACTAGAATATTAAAAAAAGCGGTCAAAAATTTTTTTTCACCATATTTTAGGAGTATCTCATTATCTTATTAATATTTTGTGAAAAAATGGCTTGTTTTTAACATTCCTCTTTTATCATAAGACCTTAACAAGTGTTTAATGATTCAAAAAAATTTTCCCTTTACCATCTTCCCTGCTGCATTTTTTCCCGAGCTCTAGAAAAAAAATGTTATGGATTTTTCGACGGCCGTTTTTGCGAAAAATTTTGGTGTTGCGAAAAAATGGTAAGTACCATTTTGGTAAATTTTGAGGTGATCTTTATTTTTTGTCCAAATAAAAATTCTCTAATTTGCATATTTTGGCAGATATTCGCGGGAAACGCATTTTTAGGACTTTGGGGGCCATTTTGCGGGTTTCCCCCTTTTGGGAAACTTATAAACTTTTTGCTCGAAAGCATCCGCAAAGACCAAAGAATTGCGTTACAAATGAAAACTGTACAGATTTATTTACAGCTTTGGGTACATTTAGGTCTTCAGTTACTGGACTAACTTTAATTATGCGTCAATATCTTTACCCAAGATAAAATAAAATGACACTTAACCAGTCGTATATCATCAAGGAAGTTTAAAGGTGTATGGAAGCCCAATGCTATGGCCCATTCGATCAAAAAATGTTCAGCCCAGTATAAAAATAACTGTCAGAGTTGGCCCCGCCGATTCTGCGCAATAACAAAATTCCACGAAATAATTTAATGTGTTGCCTACTTACACACTGATAAATCAGTGTGAAGTTAGCCAACACATTATAATTTTATGAGAGCCGGAGTACCGTTTTTTGGATTGATCAAAACCTTCTTATTTTAGTGATTAGTGTTTATTAAATTGTGACTATAATTTTGTGTTTATTGTTTGATACTTATAATATCGTAACAAAATAACTAGTGGTTGTATGGGGTAAGTATTTTTTATATTTAAATTAGGTGCTTCTTATAAGACGTAACGTTAGGTAACCGAATAAATAATAATATATCAATTATGAATAATAGAAAATGAAAATTTCATAGGAAATATTAGTGAGAAAAGTAAGGCAATCTTAACTATCTTTTAGATGATTTCCACAATGTTTATGTATTTCTGTGGATTATTAAAAAGAAATAAGGTTTACATTTAGGTACTTTTATTTCATTTAATAATTTAGTACACTCTTTTAAAGGATCAAAATTATTGATTACTGGGCAGACCAGGCAAATTTTAATATATTAAAGGTCCTCTAATTGAATGAAAGGAATACAATTTTGGTAGGTTTTTGGGGCGTGATTACAAATCTTAAAAAAATCGGCAATGTTTCGTTTTCGAGATATTCATCATCAAAATCGAAAATCAAACTAACCTTATTTACACTATTCCTCCTTCTTTTTGCACAAAATTCTTGATTTTTACACTAAATTGGCACACAATATTTCACAAATACCTTTTAAAAACTTTTTTTTATGTTTATTTTACACCTTTTTACACTTTTATTTTTTAAGCAAATATGGCTGCTGCCTTTGAACTTAAAAGTTCGCAATTTAATGGAAAAAAGATGTAAAATAAATAAAAATACAAGGTTTTAAAAGGTGTTTATAAAATATCGTGTGCCACTTTAGTGTAAAAATCAAGAATTGTGTACAAAAAGAAAGAGAATATAGTGAAAATGAGGTTAGTTTAATTTTCAACTTTGATGATAAAGATCTCGGAAACGAAACGTTGCCGAAAAGATATTTTTTCAGATTTGTAATCAGCGCCCCAAAAAACTCCTGTATACCAAATTTGATCAAAATCGGAGAGGAGGCAACTTTCGAGACAATACCATTTGTTTAAAAATAAATTAGATTTTTGGTTTCTTAATCTTGCATTATCAACTTTTTAAGCTCGACATACTGTACACACATAATATTTAACGGATACTGTTACAATGGATACTCAGGTACCAAAGGTTACTTAACATTTTTAACCACTGTTATTCTGTCTCATGAATGTTTGTTATTAGTGAAAAGCAGTTATAAAAATTTTCACTTTTTAATGTACAAGCAGAATCTTAGGATTGGATTAAACTCATTTACACTATCTTGCCCTTCTTTTATCACAAAATTGGTGATAAGTACATAATACTATCATACAATGTTTGAAATTTATTTTAAAAAATCGTGTTTTTATTTATTTACAAAGATTTTTGGTAAAAATACAAAACTTCCAAAAATATCGACCATTTAAATAGAAGGCAGTAAAGTGGCAGCCATCTATTCTTTCCATATTATATCAGATGATATAAAATCTAATATTACACAATAATTTTAAATATTCTATAGTAGTATCCTTTAATAACCAACAATTTTGTGCAAAAATAAAAAAAACAGTGAATGTTGGAATTTGACATTTGATGATGTCAATTTTATAGATAGTAACAAAGAATTATGGAAATCCGGCCCTGACCTAGTATTCATTGCGCAAATTCCGCGGGGCCAACCCCCTATTCCCGCTGCCCTGCACGCCTGGACAATTTTGTTCTACAGTATTGGGCTTCCATACACCTTTAAACTTCCTTGTATATCATACATATTAAGCGACCCAATTTTAATCACAAAATTAGTTATTATTATAAAATTATAAGCTAATGGATTAAAATTGTAATATTTACTTTTTCCAATAATTATTAATGCATGGTTTTACCAGAAATGAAGCAAAGGTTTATTTAACTAGACATATTAGCATAGCATAGCATAGCATATTAAATTTAAAACCCCAACGGTTGTCACCCAATTATTAAAAATTATTTAATTTTAAAATAGTATTACACATTTTAGCAAAATTTTAATGTATACTTATTCTAATTATTAATTAATGAAATCGTGCAAATATTCGCCCACATTTCTCTCGCGTTACACACCACTAATTTTTAATAATTAACCCCTTTGAAGCCGCATTTCACCCTTTGCTGCTGCATTTTTAATGTAATTAATATTTGTTAATGCCGGCCGATATTATTTGATTATTACTGTTTGATGCCAAGCACGCCAGTATTAATTAATTATCGCCTGATACTAATTAATTAGTGAATGCAGTATTTGCAGCAATACCTTGAGTTTTTTGTTTGTTTAACTGAATGTTTTTATAACGTTAGCTAATAAAGGTGGTAAATATGAAGTTAATTAATTTAATGTCCGACTGGTATATTATTTGACAAATAATAATATTATGTCAAAGTCAGTTAAATACGAAATATTACCCTAGGGCGTAATTAAAAAAAATAACGCCCTAGGGCCTAAAAATTTACCAATAAATAAACAATAAATAATCTTCATTTAAGTATTTATTACGAAAATACAAATATACTTACACAATATACCTATCATGTTAAAAATTATTTTTGAAAGTAAAACGTACAATTTTCAAACTGACCGGAAAATTCCACATTTTCCCAACTACAAGGGAAGCATTAGCCAATTTGGAACTTTCACTATCATCCACGTACCCTCGTGCTACCGAAGAACCCCTCGGAACTACCTCCCGCATCAGAATGAATTGTTGCCGCTGTACGTCTTAAACAATGACCTGTGTACGCCTTAGCATCAGGTAAATCCAAATATGTAGTAATCTTAAAGGGTATATTTCCAAATGTATTTTTACCTATAGACTGTACAGTACATCGATTATCACGATAGCACAAAAAACTATCAATAGGTGCACTTTTAGGTCGCAAAGACACATAGTCCCGAATTAACTTTGTTGCGCACATGTCACTGTCATCAATAACCAAAATCAGGCACATCGGAAAACTTCATTTTCACAAGTTGTCTCTTCTACAAGCTCCGAATATACCTATCACTAATGCAACTTTATCTGCCAAATATTTTTTAGTCGGCGCTTCTTTCAAAAAAGTTATAACCTGTTCGCGAGTCAGAACCTTCGACTTTTTAGGCTGATAATTTCTCCCAAGTTGCTTTAGGAACTGTTGCAGAGAAATCAACTTTTCATTACTTCTTATCTTCTTATGAACTATTAATTCTTTACGTAACATTGAAAACTTTGGCCAAAGGGAATTTGGAGAATATGACTCAAATCTTGAAAATAAGCCATCAAAACGGTTTCGTCCACACGGTCCACGCAGTGTTCCGTCAGCCAGGCCTCAAAATGGAAATATTTTTTCTCGTAAATCCACCTAGTTTTTTGGCACAAGCGCATGCTCAGCTTTAGCAGCTTTTACTATAACATCTTGGGGAAGATGGGTATTTTCCACTACTTCCGACATTTTTATGCCTCAATCGCAAAATTATTTTTTTTGTGCTGTCTCATTGACAAATAACTTACAACCATGGTTACCACAATTACGTTTCGACAATTTTTTCAGGTAAATGCTAGTACTTGATTTGGTTTAAACTAATACATTCAAAATTTATTCAAATTTTTCTCATATAAAGAATATCATCGATAAGGGATATTATTATTAGTGAAGAATTGAACAAAAGAAAAAAACGTAGTGATTTTTAATCTCACCGGATAGACAATAGTGATCAGGACCTAATAAGAAGGAAAATATAATTGTCTCTATGAAAGCGGAGTTATTTCTACCTTGGATAAACTGAAAAAGAAGCTAGACGAAGACGAAACCAATATAAATATTAGCCGTGCCACCCTTCATGGAGTTGTTTGTAAAATGGGATTTAAATACCGCAAAATAGACAAAAGACAAGTAGTAATGGAATCGTACAGATTACGCACTTGGAGATTTAATTACCTTCAAGAAATTAAAAGATATAGGTTATAAAACAGATCCATAATTTACCTTGATGAAACATGGTTCGATACACACGACACAGTATCCAAAGAATGGGTTGATTCCAGTCAAAACTGTCAGATGAAAGCACCTTCAAATAAAGGAAATCGCATTACCTTAATACACGCTGGTTCAGAAGACGGATTTGTCCCAAACTGATTGCTGTTGTCTGCAAAGAATATTAAGGATTCTAGCTTGAATTATCATGAGGATACAAGTGCGGAACTTTTTGAAAACTGATTTCAAAATTATCTTTTAAAAAATATTCCAAACAACAGTGTTATTGTCATGGATAACGCAAGCTACCACAGCCGTCTGCTACACAAAGCACCAGCTTCATCAAGTTCAAAAACTAAAATCCAGGAACATTTGTTAGAAAATGATATTTATTTTGAATTCACTTACAAAAAATGTTTTGGTCCTAAATTCATATGCAATTAAAAAACAATATGTATGTGATAATTTGGCTGAACAGGCTGGGCATACTGTCTTACGGCTTCCTCCGTATCACTGTATGTTTAACCCCATAGAGCATTTGTGGAACCAAGTAAAATCAAAGATCAGAGCAGGAAATGTTACACCTACTTTAAGTCCCAGTGTTGTAAATTTGATAAAAAATGTAATTACTTACATACCAGTTGAGAGCTGGAAAAATTCACTACAGCACATTATAAAAATTGAGGACTCTTACATTTCTATCCAAAACAACATAAATCCTATTGTAATTAATCTCAATGATGACTCTGATAGTGAAACCGAATTAGATTTAGATATTTATATTAAAAATGTAATTATGTATAGATAATGCAGTTATAAATTTATTAAAACTTTGCATATATTTAATTTCTTAATGTAATTTTAAGATTATACTTAGGTAAATAAACAATAAATTATAAATCTTTATATTATTAAAGTCCGTCCCTAATGTTCTGTCCTTTAATACCTACCGATCCGCAGTTTTATTGCTTTCGGCAGGTATAATCCATAAATGAAGGCAAGAGCTAACACGGTATACTTTGAGACAGACTATACTATCATATTTTATTTTTTTTTTTATTTTGAGAATAATGTCAATTACATTTCCCAAATTTAAAACTTTGTGTTTAATAAATTAACAGAGTTGGTCTTTTGGAAAAGAATAGCATTATTTTGCCTTTCTCTATTAAGATGTGACTTTTATTAAAAATTTTGCAAAATTGAATATTTTTTAAAAAATTGTTAAATTGTATGAATCTCACTTGGGCCATCTAAGACAGCTATATTTAAATAATATTTTATTTTTATTGAAAACATTTTATTACTGTAATGAAGCACTGATAAAGAAAGAAACCTTATCCACATATGCCAGTCGTTTACCTTAATGTGGGAACTTACACACCTGGTAAATTCAGTATATAAAATAATCCCTTTTATGTGTAATTTACCTATTAAAATTTACACGAATTCAAATTTACTTTATTCATTAAAGATGCATGTAAAATAATTTAAAAGTAATTAGAGATTAAAAGACCCTTTACATATTTGTCCTTATGAAAATTTACTCTGTTCATTTAAATACTTTATTCGTTAAATGTTAAATGGCGGCATTAAGAAAATACCCTCTTATACGATTACTTACCTTAAAATACTACATTTTGAACTGTGTATAAAATACAGTAAATATGACATTTTCAGAACAGCGCACGGAATTTTTTCCCGATCCCACTTTTCGTGCGCTTATACAAAAATCCATCCATGGAAACTGTTCATAACAACGATTTCTTTATTAATGACATTTTTTCTGTCAGTGAAATTTATGCCATTTTCAAAAAATGAATTGAGATTTGGAAAAAAATCCGGATATTCCCGATATTATATTACAACAAGCGGCAGAAGTAAGTGCAGATTTATTACCAGTGAAATCCAGGTTAAGATATGAACATAAATATCACATTGTTACCGAATGGCGGACTTAGAAAAAATCAAAATTGTGAGTGACGATATTCTCTTAGTTTATTTTTCTAAAAAAGCCAAATGTATGAAGTCATCCACCTTATGGAGTCGATTCTCTATGTTAAAGAGTTGTTTGGCAATAAAAGAAAATACTCACAACCAATATCCAAAAACTATCGCTTTTTTGAAACGACAGCTGTAGGATATGAACCAAAGAAATCCAAGGTTCTTACATCAGAACAAGTAACCAAATTTTTATGTAAAGCTTTAGATGGACAATATCTACTAGCAAAAGTAATTTTAGTGTTTGTCATCTTCGGCGCATGCCGCAGAGATGATTTAATACGTTTAAGTTTAGACGATGTGGAAGATAATGGGCGTTTGCTTGTCGTGTTCTTACGAGATGAAAAAACTCACAGGTTAAGAAGTTTTACCATTACCAATGAAAATTGCAAATTTAATTCCCGGACATTTTACCGTAAATACGCACATATCCGCCCTAAAAATATGGAGAGTAGAAGATTATTTGTTGCATACCGAAACCAAAGATGTTACGCTCAACATTTTGGGTGCCATACTATCAGTGGTATTCCAAAACTTGTTGCAAAATTTAAAAACTAAAAATCAGAAGAAATACCGGACATGGGTAAGGCTTCTTCGGCTACCATGGTGAAAGCGCCGATGATTTGCTCACTTTGAAAAGACACGGAGGATGGCTTTCTTCCAATTAGCAGAGGGATATATATATAGGAGTCCATCAAAGAAAATTGAAGTATCCCAAAAGTTTTTAGGCCTTTAACTTGAAAACTACGAAATCTGTAAAGCCAATCAAGGAACCAAAACAACACGAACACTCCCTTCAACATCTTTAGTTCAACAAAAAGAAAAATAAAAAGGGTTTTAGAGCTTTAACAATAATACGAATTGTACAATAAATAACCATTAATCATAAGGTTCCGTCCAAAATTAATTTTTTAGATTTAATTAGCCTGTATTTTTTTGTTAATTTGTTTTAGGTTTTAAAATAAAAATAAAAATCGCAATTTTCTTAAATCTTTTTTTTGGATGTTCTTCGTTTATGTTGTTTTAAACAAGTTAATAAAAAAATATCGTTTATTACACGTCCACAAATGGATTTTACCGTTCTTGCATGACTTCCCGTGTGAGGCCAGCGAGAATTTGTCACGCGCGCACGGAAAAATCGTCATTTCCGTACTGGTAATGAAATATACTATTCTGTTATTTACGTATGTTTATTACTATTTTTATGTTTAAGAGAATTTTAACTATTGTCAAAAATGTATATATCGATCATTGCTAGTTGGTGTAAAATCCGAGCGACCCTATTAACTACAATGGAATTACTATAAAAATATGTTTGGGTCTTTGAAACATCCCAACAGCAGCAATTTTAGGGAAGCCCTGGAACTCCTTAACCCCAGAAGAAAACCCATTGGCAAAAATTTTTTAATGCAAGACAACATTCACTGCTAGAAAAATATACAACATTTATATATACACACTCAAAATTCATACTGGAATAAAAAAAACACCACCGCTAGCAGTTGCATCCGAAACATAAAAAATTAAATCTGAATACCACTGAACAGTTCCCCAGATAAAATATATAGTATGCCATATAATGCCCTATTCACAATACCCGATTGAACATTCCAAATTATCCCAGAGCCTAAATAGCTAACCACATTTGGGAAAAATCTTATCCCCGCTAAAATGCGTAATTATTTTTTTAGATGGTTCCAAAAACCAATAATCTTGGCGCGCCTTTTTGCCCCCCGTTAAATTTCAAAAACAAGCAATCCCAATCTTAGAAAATTTTTTTTAGAAGCTGCAGCTTTAATGATGGTTTTTTCCACTAAAAAAAAATTTAAAAAGTCTTAATTTGCTCCGACCACAGTCCGTTCTCAATAACCTAAAATATTTTCAAAAACAAACTTTTTTATCCTAATACTTTTATAGCAAATATTAAAATACCCCTTTTACAAACAAAAAAAACGAAATACAATTTATTTGGACAAAGGCCTTCAGGTATAACAGGAAATGAAATAGCAGATCAGTTGGTAACGACGCCCCAAAAAAACCCGTTTTTAATGAAAATACTATTAATATACAGGACTTTTTTCAATATAAAGGGAGACAAAAAAATGGAAAGAGACTGGGCAGCATTTCAAAAGCAAAAATTCTACTAAAAAACATGATAAATCCCAAAAACCGGTACATAAAACCCGCATTTAGGAAAATAATTTTCTCATTTCAACTTTAAATTAACCTACGTTCCCCAATCATCTAAATAGGATCGGCGTTAAGGATAACCCCTTATGGCCTTGCGGTGAATATGGCGACGTCAATCATATCCTGTTTAATTAACTCCCCAAGAACAAAAAAACATTTAAAATTATCATTTCAAAATTTTGCCCAATTGGCCCCAAAATTTTAAAAACAATAACCAAGTGATTTTCCTTTTGGGAAAAAACTGTCAAGAAATAGGTCACAATAAAGTTATTATTTAATTATAGTATATTAATCTTTCCTTTTTTTTTTTTTCCTTCTTTTGTGGTCCTCTTTGTTTCTTTAAAAAAACCCCCGGCCCGGGTGTAAACGTGGTCCTTGTCCATATGTGTTTGGGGGTTTTACAATTATAAATATTTAATCCGGCCAAAAAAAAGTATGTAAGGAAAAGGGCCCAAAAAAAAAAAAAAAAAATATTTAGGATAAGTTGTATAAATAGCTTATTAAAAAATAAATAAATAAAAACTGACGTTTTAATAAACTTTTTTTCTTAAGTAGGTCAGAAGTCCATGTTTCTAAATGTCCAGTTTTTTTTGAATTCCGTGTATTATTTTAATTACGCTCTTGGTTGCACAGACTTCACCCAAATTCGCTAGAGAAGCATTTTCTAGATTCAGGTTTTTTACTCTTTCTTCTTTAAACCACTATCAGTAGATCTTAACGGCATAAAGACATTAATTCTTTCGATGTGGCACCCATCTCTGTGCTGCTGCACCCGCGGCTTTTCGTTTTTCAAATAGAAAAGAGTCAATCAATTCTTTGCCTGAAATTGTTTTTAAATATTACTTGCAAAAAAGTTCAATATTAACTGACAAGTTTATTTCAGGGGCACGTGTTTAATGCTAAGTATTAACTAAAGCTTGCCAAATTTTTAACTATTGTCTTGACAGATAGAGACAAGTTATGACTTATTGTATTTAAAAAAAAAATTAAATCGTCGAATTGCTCAGGTCCTTAAAGAACATTTATTTATTGCTCCTGGAATACGATTTCTGGCTCATTTGCCAATTTCTGTGTTTTTGCACTTATGAATAGCATCCATTAATGCTACTGCTTTGGTGAGTTTAATAACTTAATCTATGACGCGACGGTGTCAATTATGACATATTCTCATTGGCACCCTGTATATACAGGGTGTTTATTAAACATGCGGCAAAAATTTAAGGAACTATTCCTTGGACTATTCAAAGGATATCTTTCCTTTGATTATTTTTGGCGCTTTGTTTCGAAGATACAGGGCAAAAAAGAATTTCAACCATACAATTTTGGTAATTTTAAAAATTATTAACATAGCCGAAATAAAAGTATAGCGTACTACACAATAGCTTTGTTCGCGGGTCACGTTAAGAACCGATTCCGAACTAAAATTGAACCGTTCAGGATTGTCTTAAGGCGCATGTCTAATTATATCCCGGTTCCGGATTTTATTTCCCCCGGAACGCCGTGTTTTTTAACGAATTTCTCCAACATTGACTGTTTAACCAAACCCTAATTTTACCAAGTTTGTTTTCATTTTATTATTGTTTTTATTTTTTTTTTGTTACTATTTCTATCAATTTATAAAAAAAACTATATTAGTGCTTTATAATCTACAATCAAGATAAACTAAACTAAGAATCAAGGAAAATTAAAAACTTTAAGTAAAAAGGTTTGTATGGAGCGATTTATACTTCCAATTAATTAAAATAGGTATTAAGCTTTAAATAAGAAGGGAAAAAATTTTAAGGTTCACCCTCAAACAGCAAACAGATGATAAGAATGTTAATATTGCGCATGAACAGCAGAACCGAACTTTTAATCCCATCAAAAATTTTTGGGGGCTACAAGAACCGGGTTCTGGGAAACAGTTAAGGGAAAAATCCGATGTTATCCGCGAACGCTGAACTGTTACTAAAAATTCAAAAAATTTGGTTTCCGCGAACGACCGTTTTCATATTGCGCATGCGAATAGTCCCTGAACCGGTTCGTAATTGGACCCGCGAACAAAGCTAATATAACAATTCCGTTGGTACCTTTTAACCATATTCCGGTTACTACAATCGGCTGCAGAAATTTAATATGAATATGTCTCGTAAATGACCATTTTGTATGTTTCAAATAGGTTGAAACTGATTTACTTTGTCAATTTGACATATATTTTTTGTGTTTAATACGAGCGGGGGGTAGTCATTTTCAACAGTTCTTGAGAGATTAAGAAACATTACATGTAATTTTTGGTAAAAAATTGTTATTGAAACAAAGCGCCCCATCAAAAATCATCAAAGGACAACATATCCCCTTTGAATATTCCCAAGGGAAAAAGTCCCCCTTAAAATTTTTTCCCAGAAATAAAATACGGCGTCCATATGAAAAAATAAAGTTGATGATGATTTTAAAAACCCAAAACGTAGAAAATAAAAGTTAACTACTCGGTCATATTCTACAAAAAAAAACTTGCCTTAAAGAAGTTTTTACAGATTTGAAAAATTTTCACTTACAAAAAAAATATGGCCGATTTTCGAAAATGCATATTTCAGGTTTTTTCAAAATTTCTCAAAAACCTGAATAGATAAAACGATGTTGTGAACAGGAATAGCTTACTAACATAATTGTCCAAAACTTTTCCCATTTCACCGATTTTCTATCTATCGTGGTTTCCAAGATCCCCGTACATTCCCCACCAATTTGGGACACACTGTATAATATAAATGAGATTAATCAAGTTCAAAACTTTTTGTTTAATAGTTTCTTCATAAGTTGGCAAAATAATACATTTTGGACCGACAGGACCGAATTATTTTGCCTCCCTCTATTAAAATGTGACTTTCATCATAAATTTGGCAAAATTATGGAAATTTTATTGCACAATTAAAAGGGG
>JAHBCN010011616.1:0-18514 GCA_019359885.1 Listronotus oregonensis
GTTTTTAAAGGCGGAGTCATAACCCTTTAGATTAAAAACCGGTTTGTGGTGCGCTGAGCGTTAAAACAAATAAGCCTCTTTCATTGGTTTCTGCTTTAATCGTTAGGGTTTAAGGTATGTCTTTAAAAAATAATAAGTACTTTAGGGAAAAGATGAATACTTGTAAGAAATAAATAAAATATAATGGCTAACTACCGACAGTAAAGTCAATGGTTAAGTCTGACCGATAGGAAAAAAGGTATATAAAAACACCAAATGGGTATTATTTAAAAAAAATGTTTTTTGTTAAGAACAACAATATGTTAATTCAGAGACACCAAGAATTCTTTGTTTTGCAGTTACAGTAATAATTCTCAACAAAATAATACCTTTATGTGACCGAAATGGTTTTTAACATTTTGACATACAGTTCAAGCTGTTTAAACCATATCCATACTAATCCGGAAATCTAGACGTAATATTGCGTAATATTTAACAAAAATCTTGGAAGGAAATTCAGGATTTTTAGAAATAAAACATATTTTTGAGGCACTACAAAATAAAAGAACTGACTTGTAAAATTATTTTCGATTTACTCCAGTTACAAGCTGTAATGTCGAAAGGAGCTTTTTTAGACTTAGAGATATTTTAAATTATAAAAGAACCAATTTTACCGAAACCAACTTTAAAAAGACTTTAGTTTTATCATGTAATGCAAATAAATTGTTAAACACTCCTGTTATGTTTTTATTTCAAATTTATTTATAATTAATATCTTCTTAATACGCACGCCAATAAATTTACCAGACATAAAAAACGTATAAGGAACAAGCTCGTTTCGAAATCCGGGACCTACTGATAACTAATGAAAAAAAAATGTTTTTTATGGCCGATTTAGCGCCCCCCGGGTAGCTGCGCCCTTGGCGGGCGTCCATCTCGGCACCGCCTAAAATGGCCCTGAAAGCTGTTAAAAAAGAATATGATTTATAGGAAAGCAGTTTAGTTTAATATTATTTAAAATTAATTACTAAAAAAAAAATACCCAACATTTTAATCATTAAAAAAAATGAGCAGATTTAGAAACTTGATGAAAAAATATCATCTTTTCTGTGTATCGCAAATAAACAAATAAGCGGTTTAAAAGTTACAATATGACAACGAACTAGGTTTATAGAAATTTTAAGAGTCCATTCGCGCTGCGAAAATTGGATCCAATTTGGGGTTCGGGGCATAATGTTTTTCTCAAAAACGGTTTAAGTTATCGACAATTTTCAAAAACTATATGAAAGCCAACACTTAAATCTAGGCTTGTGCTGTAATAGTTTTTTAAATTTTGGATTTAGTTTTTAATATTTCCTTGAGTAAAAGTCACCCTAAAATCGGTTATGTTTAAATACTATTTTCTCTTAACTTGACTCATATTTCAAAAATCCGCTACAGCAGAGGCATAGATTATTTTTTTACCTCTAAAATAGTGTATAATTTATGTCATTTAAGTAAAAAATAGTTACCGAAAAACGTTATTTCCTGAATAGTGTAGTGAAGTTGACGGAATTTTGTCCAAACTTCGGAAAAAATTATATACAAATGTTTTCCAGCAGGAAAGTAGTTAAAATATGGTCTTAAATGACATACTGTAGATTCTGGTAATGGCAAGTTGCAAAAAAATGGCCGCCATTTTGATTTTTTTAAATTAATGCCTGTATCTCGAAAACTATTAAGTTTTCGGATAAGTTTCAAGAGATATTATTATCTTTTAATGAAAAAATACATCGAGTAATATAAATTTGACACCCCTTTTACAACTATATTTAAATGCACCAAAACTTTTATTAACAGTTATTAATAAAAAAAATTTTGAGTGTAGCATTAGTCAATTAATAATGTCATAGCCTCGAATAAAACTTATGGTATTTTTTTCTGACATTTTGGTACCAATATCAGAACTGGCAACGCCGCGTCAGCTGACTAGACGGTATTTACACCTTGCGACATGAAGCATTTTGATTTATTGTCGTTTTTTCACGCGCACAATACGTTTGTTTTCGGTAATAAGAATAATAAAATTATTGTTTCTGTTTGGGACTTGCGACGCTAAATATTTCTATTTTAACCTGTTTGCAGACTATTTAGAAGTATGGCTGATGAACTTATTTGTGTGATTTGCGATAAAAGTGGAAGCCAAGATGTAGCGAACGTTACCAAGAAAGGAATTGAAACAATAATTAGTGCTAGTAAGGAACGTAATGATAGTAAGTGGCAAAATTTAACAAATGTGTGCAGCGTTTTTGTACACAAAGAATGTAGAAATAAATATACGCATTCTACAAATTTGTTTAAATTGAAAAGTAACGCCCCAAGTACATCTAAGGTACTGAGATCGACCAGTAAAGGTTTTGATTTTAAGAAGCATTGTTTTTTATGCGATGAATACATTAATATACAAGTCCATTAAAAAATATAAGAAAAATGTTGAGTTTCGCCAGGTCTGCACTTTTGAATTTAAAAATAAGATACAGATCGAATCAAGAACTTTTCACAAATGAGTAGTAGCATTAAAATCAATAGCAACTATGTGAACGTGTCTCCTATGCAATTATTTAATAGAATTATTTGCTCTAACAAAACTCCAGAAGAAATAAAAGACTCTTTTAGGTTCGAATTATCTCCATATCCGCTGTCACTGTTTAAGGATGGTGTCTTGAGAAAAGGAACAAAAAGCCTTCTTTTAAAAGAATTTGATGCTCTAACTACACCTACTTCGAGCTCTGAGCAAAATGCAATGTATGTAATTGATGGCGGTTTTCTCTTACATAAAGTTTTATGGCAGAAGCCTGCCAGGTTTAACCAAATTTGCGACCAATATGTTAATTATGTTAAACATGTTTATGGTCAGGACTGTGTAATGGGTTTTAATGGATACAATTTAGATCATTTTTCAACAAAGGATGCTTTGCAACAGATCAGATCACAACATGCTATAGAAATATCAGTAAAGTTGGAGAATACAATTGTTACACCACAAGAAGAATTTTTACGAAACAATAATAACAAACAGAAAGTGATAGAGCTTTTAAAGTTTAGATTTGAAAAAACAGTCTTAAAGGTAAAACTGGCTTAAAGTGACGCAGACTATTTAATCGTTAGAACTGCAGTAGAACTTTCAAGTTCTGGTAGACCAATCGTAGCTGTATCTGAGGACACAGATATTTCCGTTTTGTTGATTGATCATTCAGAATATGATAAAATGTTTTTATTTCGGCCAGGAAAAGCTGCCAAAGCTGATAAAGCAACGAAAATATCAGAGCTTCAAGAAAAACTAGGGCATATAAAACAGTACATATTGTTTCTTCATGCTATATCAGGTTGTGATACAACCTCGTTCATATTCAAAAAAAAAAAAAAAACTCTGTTTACAGTTGTTAAAGAATGACATTTCTTTATGCGAAAGCCTTCAAATATTTTATCAACAAAATTCGGATAAGAACCAGTTAATAGAAGCAGGTGTGCAATTCATTACAAAGTTATATAGGCCCAAGAAGAGCAAAGAAGATATTGACACGTTAAGGTATACTTTATATATTTGAATAACATCTCGTCAAGGTCTGTCTGGAAACTTTAATTTGGCAGCGCTTCCCCCAACCAAAGACGCTGCTGTACAACATGTTTTGAGAGTCTATTATCAGGTATGTTTTTTAATTATTATTAGTTGAAATAATAAAGTTTTATAAACTTTTTAGGTACAAGAGCGGATAGGATGCAGTTGGATCCATTAGCCTATGGTTGGCAACGAGATAGAGAGGGGCATCTGGTTCCTACATCCGCAACAAAACAAATTGCTCCTTCTGACATATTAAAAATGGTTTTCTGTAACTGCAAAGAAGCGTCATGTGGAAAATCATGCTCCTGCAAAAAACTAGGTTAAGTGGGTCAATGCTTAGGAATTGATTGCTGCAATTCCTGCATCATACCTGAAAATGACGAGGACGAAAATGATGTTTTCATATGAATAATTCTATTAAATCTGAAATTACATCTTTTTGATATATCACATCAAGTGTATTTTTGAATTTTACATAAAAATTATCTCCTGACTTGACTTCATAAACCTTATAATTTTTGATTTATTTGCAATAAAATGACAAAAACAAAATGGTGGCCGATTTTCGCAACTTGCCATAGTCCTATTTGATGGGACTTTTACTATGTTGTTTAAGAAGTTATTCCTAGTACATTTTTATTAAAAAATGCTTATATATAATTTTTCAACCTTGACATCTAACTTTCCTACACTAGAAGGCTTGCAATCGGAAACAACATCGCATCTATACACCGAATTTGGAGAAACCTAAATAAAATATAATATTTTTAATGCGGCTATACGAAAATTGTAGTGTGGAAGTTTGTTAGTCTTCGCCCACCGTCTCCACGTCCTTTCGCCCGACCCCTAAGGTGTAGCGTGAATGCACTCTTAAGCTCAGGTTTTTGTGCAATATTATGGGACATTTGCATTCCAAAAATTATCTGTTCCCTGATATGAGTTTTATTAATCGCACTTTTGGGCCTCAGTGTTTTATGACTGTTATAACAAAATTAAATTATTGCCTTTAGAACTTGCTCAGTTTAAACAAGTTTTAATTATTATCCAATTTAAACCTAAATTTCGAATCTATTGTTCTCCTAAACAATGCAAAACTGGTGAATAAAAATTACCGCTGCCAACGTTAAAAGACCCCTTTTTAAATCATTATTCCAAACCAACATAATATCATGGAGGAGCTTTAAAAATATCTTTATGTCAAACTTAGAGCCCATATATAAATCCAACTACCAGTATATTATTCCATATGGCGTAACAGAATAAAATTTTGACAATGTTATCTTCCTTAAAATCAAGAATTCCCCTTTTCTATTGGGCTCAATGATACGTATCAACCGGCCCGCTATTATAGGAGCACCCCAATTTATAATAACGTTAATGATTGTGGTCAAAATTGCATTGTCCATTGTAAATAGGGAGAGTTTACGCATTAATACCTTATATTTAAGGTTAGATTGTCTTTATAAGAATTTGTAACTCATATTATACCGGATGACCAGGAAACAAGTGTCTAAATTAAATATGATAAAGTTCCTGTAAACAACTTTTGCAATTTGCACAGAAATCTTACGACTAAATAGTGCCTTACTAAGCGCCATGTGGAACAAGGTACAATGTAACCCCTCCAGTAACTTTTTTATTTAAAATTTAGAAAAAACAAATTTTGTATAAAAGTTTAGTGGTTTAAAATTAATTTTTTAAAAAACTTCCTTTCACCTAAACCGGGTGTTTCAAAAAGTCTGGACGTGGTCTCTAATATCTTATTTTAAATGAGTCCCCTTTTTTTATTTAAGATTTGCATTCTCCTTGAAATTCTAAATATATTTTATGTAGCATACCCTATGTCTGACTTTAATGGTTACATCGCAAAATGCAAAAAAACTATAAGCCTTATCATTATCACTTTCATGATATATCGCTATATTTATTAATTTCATCAATTAGTCATGAGGTTTGACATATCCGTCAAATGACTTTCTTTTACACTGACATTAGTTTTAAATATTTTGGTAAAATTATATTTAACTATGTTTGTAACTGTTTGTTAACAATATATATATATATATATATATATATATATATATATATATATATATATATATATATATTATATATATATATATATATATATATATATATATATATATATATATATATATATATATATATATTATTTTATTTATAATATATAATATATTAATAATATATATATATATATAAAATATATATATATATATATATATATATATATATATATATATAAATATATAATATATATATAAATATATAATATATATATATATATATATATATATATATATATATATATATATATATATATATATATATATATATATATATATATATATATATATATATAAGTTATTACACAACAAAATTATATATTTTGTGAGAAACCCCTTAGTTTTAAGGTAAGATTAAATTTTAATATATTATATAGGTAAAAT
The DNA here is from genome assembly GCA_019359885.1 of Listronotus oregonensis. Lineage (NCBI taxonomy): Eukaryota > Metazoa > Arthropoda > Insecta > Coleoptera > Curculionidae > Listronotus > Listronotus oregonensis. Next base: position 6,049 of record JAHBCN010011616.1, read on the forward strand.
ATATAAAAGGGGCTTAAAGGGAATGGGAAAAATTGTAACTAAATAGTTAGGACTAAAAATTTGGATTTTAATGTGTTTATTTGATAGATATGTCATTTTATAACTAATTAGGAATCAACAAACGGAGGGTATGGGAATAATGATAAAGCTAACGGTTTTTGCATTTTGTGATGTAATATTAAATTTAGCTACATCAAAATGGTTAAAAATTTAAGGAGAATGCAAGTCTCAAATAGAACTATAGGGGACTTATTTGAAATAAGATAGTAGGATCACGTCAGACTTTCTAAAACACCTTGTATAAGGAAAAAAAAAATAGAAAAATTAAACCTTTGTACTGGAACAAATAAGTTTTCCACATGTCCAAATAGAGTACAGTTAATAAAGGGTTAATTTTAACTGTACACCTGAAACTTTAACTTTGCCAATTTTTACAGGTTTTAAAATTAAAAACCAAAAGGGTATTTTTAACTCGGGAACCATTAGAGTTTTACGGACGTCATTTTAAAACATTTTAAGAGCTCTTCAAAGCTTTTCATTGATGTATCACAAGTCAAAGGGTTTTCAGATTGCTTATCAAAACGATTTTTGTTTATTTGAGTAGTAGGCTTAGACTTGACTGCGTAATACCACTAACAATAAACGCTTCGGTAAACTTTCAAACCTAAGCCAATAGACATTTAAGGATACCCTTTAGTGATGAACTTGTTACCCAATGGATTTTTTGTGAGAGCGAAATTCAAAACTTATACAAAAAAGTATATATTACCTCAAACTGATAATAATTAAACACAACTGTAAAACAAAAATGTATCAGTAAACAAAAAAATAGAATCACAGTACATGTCTTCCTCCATTTTCCACACGTTTCTCGCATTTTTCCAACACCTTGCGGGTTACTTGTCGTAACGTGTTTCGGTTGATGAAAGCAAACAGAGCTGAAGATAAAATGGGTTAAACATCTAAAAACCCGGCACTCACGGTACCTAGTACTGGCTCCATTTAAGCCTTTGAGGGCTGCCATAAAGACAAAAAAGATAGTCATTTAAAAAACATTTTTTTAAATATAATTTTAAATAAAAATATTTATATTTAAATAAACAAATAACTTTTGGAGCTTAAAACAATTAAATGGTTTTCAATATATACAATGTTTTTAATGAAATTTTTTAATCGACTTCAAAAAAGAAATGTAATAGTTTGACACGTATGAATATAATATTGTTAAAACTGCATTATACAGGGTGATTTATGAGGAAAATGTCAATAGTTCAGGTATCTATCCATTCTCCAAAAATAAACATAAAAGTCTTTACCAATATGGGTCCGCAAGGCCTTTGTTTCCGAAATACAGGGTGTTAAAGTTTTAGTTAATTTCTCCTTTTTTGTAAATAAATTCTATGATAATGTAAATATTGGAGTTAAAAATTGGTATCCGGGGGTAGTTTGATATGTCGGATTTGAATCCAATCTTAGTACGGTTTCTTGTGGGTGCCCCCCCACACGTCTTTTTACTATTTTGAACAATCACAACTTTTTGGTACGGCCCTGTATTACATTTTTAAATAAATTAAATAATTTTTTTGTCATTTTTACGTCAAAAAGATATGCCTGTTTTAAGTTGATATGAGCAACCGTTTTCGAGATATTTAGATTTAAAAAAATTAGGACGCATATGATTTTATTATAGCAAAATTAAAAAAAAAAAAACAAAATGTATAATTAAACAATATGTAATTTAATTTTTAATAAAATAATGTTTAGCAAAACATAAGATAGGTTTTATAATTTTCAAAAAAAAAAAAAATCCAAAAAAAACTTTAACACCCTGTATTTCGGAAACGAAGGCCTTGCGGACTCATATTTGTATAGACTTTTATATTTATTTTTGGACCCTTAATACGTACCTGAAGTATTGGGATTTCCATTGAGTCACCCTGTATATTCACATATGATAATATATTGGGGCTTCCATACAAATATACAAACTTTTATAGGTCTATGTATTGTATTAATACTATATAATATATATATATATATATATATATATATATATATATATATATATATATATATATATATATATATATATATATATATATATATATATATATATATATATTTTTATATATATATATATATATATATATATATATATATATATATATATATATATACTATATATATATATATATATATATATGGTTCACACATGTTCGCCTCTTCTACGAGAAAGAAAGAAGGAAAAAAACTTACAGTCATATGTTGGTCTGTGGGGAGCATATTTTAAAATTATTTTAAAATATACAGGGTGTCCCAAAAAAGAAGTAAGTTTATGGAACACCCATATTTTTAGACTAAAAAAAGGTGAGTTACTAATTCCTATACCTAAACTGACCGTTTCTGAAATTTAAAGAAATTGAAAATATTAGCCATATTTTAAAAATTGTTTACCCTGTAACAATAAGGGAGCTGCTCGTAATTAATTATGCTTAGCGGTTTAGTTAACTATTACATAAGAGTTTTACCACAATATTATACAGAGTGGTGAAAAAAATTCCCTCAAAGTTTGGACATACATTTTATTAAATAACTTCCTAAAGTTAAATGGAACACCCTATATTTAGTGGCCTATTTTGACGCAGAACTAGATTCCCTTTAAAACTATATTAGGGTTTCCTATACCTACCTCTTTTACTTTTTATGCAAAAGACGTTTTTATATTTGACTTATGAATAATTTCTTTATCTTAAAAATGGAACACCCTGTACTGTAATAAAAAACCTTTTTATTAAGGGCCACGTAGATTCGCTAAAAGCACAAGTTTAAATTTTTAAAAATAAGATGTATCTGAAGCAAAATGCAGGCAAAAGTAAAAACTCCAATTTATTGCCATTTCTAAAATATTAAAGTATTCTTTAAAATAAGAATCAAAATATAGTAAAAGGTACACCTATCTTAATTATTGTTGGAACGAAATATGTTAAAATGCCCTTGTTTCTTAGCAAATGTATTGGACTTTACGGTAAATTAAATCCCAAAATAATATTATAATGGGGTCAATAAAAACATACATTTCAATATGACTATCACCAAAGGTACGATTATATTTACATTTTTTCAATAATAGTAGGCTTTGACCTAGATGACGTTAATTATTATTTGCAAACAAAAATATTTGACAGTGACACTTGCTAATCAAACGATTATCATTGATTAAGCTACGAGTAGTTTAAAATTATAATCGTTTTGAATGATTGTTACATTTTAATTAGTTAAAATAAGGAAGATGAAATGATTTTGGTAATCGGTGAGTATCAAGAAATATGTTTATTTGCATCAAAGGTATATGCCCAAAAGTGTTCTAACAGGCGTCATCCTATACAGTACAGAGTGTTCCATTTTTAAGATAAAGAAATTATTCATAAGTCAAATATAAAAACGTCTTTTGCATCAAAAGCAGAAGAGATAGGTATAGGAAACCTTAATATAGTTTTAAAGGAAATCTAGTTCTGCGTCAAAATAGGCCACTAAATATAGGGTGTTCCATTTAACTTTAGGAAGTTATTTAATAAAATGTATGTCCAAACTTGAGAATTTTTTCACCACTCTGTATAATATTGAGGTAAAACTTTTATGTAATAGTTAACTTAAACCCTTAAGCTAAGCAGTAAATTTAATTACGAGCAGCTCCTTATATGTTACAGTGTGCAAACAATTTTTAAAATATGGTCTGTATTTTTTAATTTCTCTAAATTTCTCAGAAACGGTCAGTTTTAGGTATAGGAATTATAACAATAACTCACCTTTATTTGGTCTATAGTATCTAAAAAATAAGAAAAATATGGGGTGTTCCATAAGAAAAAATATAACTTTGATATGTACTTCTTTTTTGGGTCACCCTATATATTTCAAAATAATTTTAAAATATCCTCCCCACAGACCAACATATGACTGTGCTAAAAGTTTTTTTCCAACTCTTTTCACTTCTCGTAGAAAAACCGAGGCGAATGTGGTGGGCCACCCTGTATATATATTCGTATTTATGCTTGTCCCCGCATTTTCATAATTTTATTCGGATCGTGACCATTCCTATTATTATGTTACATTTGATTTAACTTAGGGAACAGTTAGGATTTCATCAAAATCGGTTCAGTAATTTTTATGATATGAAGGTGTAAGTGTATAATGGTCTGGCTTACTGATACAAGCTACGGATGTAGTATAAAAGAGAAAACAACTTAAAACCCTGGTCGAATTTTTGAGCGTGTAAGAAATCTTCGCAAAATCTTTAAACTTTTGCAATAAAACTATTACTACTTATCACAAAAAACGAAATTGAAAGTAGGTACGACAGAAATTAGAGGCCTATATTTTTTGAGATTAGTGCCAGCACTTATTTTAAATACCTTCCAAATATATAAAAAGAAAATTAAAGGTTGTTAAGTAAAATATCTTTTTTACTCCATTTTGTAACGGATCTTTCGTTTCTTATTTAATTAGGTTTTATATTTGCTATTCGATGGCTTTGCTGGCGCCCCAAAAAATATTGTAGGCTGCCAAATTTAAATTTCATTTTGTTTTTGTATAATTTCGTGTAAATATAAAAAATATTAAATAACTTTAAGTTCATTTTTTTCTTAGATACATTTTATTGTTGGTAAATTTACCTTTTATCTAGACTGTCTTTTTCCGAATTTTTTTGCATACAAAGGGTTTTTTTACAAAATATACTTCCTAAGTATAAACGTACAAAAATAGTAATGCCCTTATTAACCTTAAAATTATCTGACGACAATATAAAGCTGCAAGTCTAATAGTTTTCCCAACAAAAAAATATAACACTTGTTTGGCACTGGCAACAGCTCACTGACCGCATAACTTTTTAAAACGCAGATATAAACTGCCAAATGTAGCCTTTCCAAACTTTGGTCGGTTTAACAATAGAAAACGTGTCGACGTTCATTGCACAGTGAATCGAACCGCAAAAAGTATTTTTCAAAAAATTTCCAAATTTAAATCGTTTTGGTTAGTTTTTAAAAGAAAATTAATATTTTAAAGAAATAATTAACTGTCCGTATTAGGCCCAACACTAGGAATTGTTTAAGTGAATATTAGAAACTTTGAATTTAAATTATTGCTTAATTTACATTTTTAAGTTTATTTTATATCTTAAAAATGCCGCTCTACTAGTCAAATTAAAAAAAAAATTATAGGTTTTTTTCTGGTTCTTTAAGGAATTTTAAAGTTTTTTCTTTAGATGGTATGTAGTGATGAGCGAGACCGGTCTTGGTCTTGCGGTCTTGGTCTTGGTCTTGCTGCATGACCAAGACCGAGACCAAGACCAAGACCGCCTTTTCGCTTGCAAGACCAAGACCAAGACTGGGGTATGCAAGACCAAGACCAAGACCGAGGAGTGCAAGACTACGCAAGACCAAGACCGACCTGCAAGATTCTTGCACTTCTGCAACTTTTTTTAAAATATATTAATATTTAATTTTTATATTCAATATACAGAGGTATTTCATACGGAAATGACAAAAAATGTGGCGAGAACTGCCAAAAAAGGCGATTATTTAATGAGTAACAGGTTTCTTTAATAAAATAATAATTAAATGGATCACTTTGTTATTTTATACAGTTACAAAAATTAGAGGATTGTGACTCAATGGTCCGACAAAGCACGATATTTCCGAAACCGTTCACGACAAAGAAAAGCTAGGGTGTACCCCTAGTTATAAAAGCTGAAAAAAACTTTTATATTCCTAATTTTTTTTTTTTTAAATTAGCTATTAAGTGATGCCACTTACAGGGTGGATCAAAAATGTTCAAAATCCAGAAAAACATTATATTTGTTCCACACTGTAAGATGTGGAACCATTAGATTGCTTCTTAAAACTAAGATATAAATGTTAAAAAGAGAAATTAATAAAAAATATGTTTTTCATGTCATATAGGAATAATTTTTATACAAAAAGATTTTAAATATCACTTCCGGTTTTAACGTAAAAGGCAAAACAATGCTAAAAGAATAATTATGACGTCATTTTTATCAAAACCGAAAATTATATTTAAAAACCATCTACGTTGACATTGTTTCTATATGATAGTTTAACAATTTTACGGCATAATATACAGGGTGATAATTTTTTAAAAGAGTTTTTGGTCATAAATTTTAAATTTTAGGCTAAAATCTTCGGAAAATTCTGGAATAGCAAAAAATTTCACGTGTTACGCCCTTTTTTTCTATATTTTTTATATTCAGTTTTTCACCATAATAAACGGGTTTTGGAGATGTCGAGTTTTGTCACAGTATTTAGCCACCTTGTATATGCAGAATGTTTATAAAGTATTTGTACAAACTTTGTACGGCAAATTTTTGACTAATTTAAAGATAAAAAGTTCATATGAACTGAAAAGATTTCTGAATAACTTTTTTTGAATCAGAAACCAATGTTTACATATTGGAATCATTTTCACGAAAATTTCACATCTGGTTGAAATTAAAAGTTTTTTCTGCTTACACAGTACATAGTTTGTATTTCTTTTAATTTTATATGCCTCCTCAAAGAAAATTTAAATAATTCTTATCACTAAAATGTTTCTATGTGCCACTTAATGTATAAAAACAGGTTGTGTCTCAATTCACCTAAAAATGGAGCATAAATAAATAAACCCCTACATTTAAAATATGCTTTTCATTTATTAATTCAAACGTATGTGTAAGGTTAAAATTGGCATATTTTATAATTTTAATGCAGAAAATATAGTTTCCATCTTTATTTATTTTTGAGTACTAAAAAAATATATTTTATTCAATATTACTTAGTTTAAATTATTACCACCGAAAAAAAGCAAGACCAGCAAGACTCTTGCAGCAAGACCAAGACCAAGACCGGGTGGTGCAAGACCAAGACCAACACCAAGACCTTCCTTAGACTTGTAAGACCAAGACCAAGACCAGGCTTGCAAGACCAAGACCAAGACCAAGACTAGCCCGGTCTTGGTCTTGGTCTTGCTTTGCTCATCACTAATGGTATGCAATTCCTGGTTAGTTCGTAATGCTTAACCGACCCTGTGCGGTCTGTTATCCTGTCCCGAAGGGGTTCCCTTTTTTCATGTTTAATGACTTACTCAAAGAATATTTTGTTATAAATAAATCTGCTAAAACAATCTGTGAATTATATTGTGAATATAAGCAATCTGAGTTCATTAAAAAAATTATGGTGGTCATTAAAAATGTAAGTATTATAAGGACTAACTTCAGAACCATAATATTACTATAAATTATTTGCAAGCAACCTAAAAGTTTATGCTAAGATTCCCATTAAATATATCTAACTATTATAACAAGGGGTCTACAGCTTGACATAAACTTTGTATCCCATGAAATTCTTGAGTTATAACTGTTGCCCAGATGTTCCGTTCTAATGTACTAACGAAGATTTATGTCTATTCAATTACAAATGTTTTCATGTTTCTGAATTATTTCTGCTCCACAATTTTAATGAATAGTTACATTGCACTGATAAAATAAAATATATTTTATTGTATAGAGATATATTACGTTTAGTTATATAAGTTATACTTTGTTTTATAAGAATAGGTTAAATTAAGGTTAACCTAATTAAGGTATTGATGGGTAATACACAACCTATTCCTTAAAATTAAGGTGGTTATTAGTGACTTAGTGAATACGAACATAATTTTAAAATATTTAAGATCAATCAAAAAAGTCTTTTACGAAATTAGTCAACTTATTGGGGCATCTGTAATAGCTGATAGGACCGGACATCACATAAACTTTAACTTGAAAGGATTAACTTCTTTATCTAAAGCGTACACTCCGCAATGAATATTAATTATTTAAATCTACCTCAGGAAAAAAATGATTAATTACATTAACACTTTAGTAGAAAAAACCAACACATGCCAGAGTTTAACTCATGGAAAATCATTTTATTAATATAAAAGTTAACATTTTTAGATCACTGCAATTGCGGATTTACAATACAATAAAAAAATCTAAAAATATCTTTCAGCAAATGGACATCCGTAAAACTAGGTGACCGGGTTTTTAAATATCGCAGAAATAGAACCAATAAGTACACTAAAGATTTACGTTTAACTTTAAATAAGTATGTTAAAGGCCTTTTAAAGGAAAATAAAAATAATTGGTAAAATTTATTAAAAAGTCCCTTGCAGGACTAAACCGGAAAGTTTAAAGGATTAAAAGAATTGCATTTAAAGTAATTGGAAAAAAAAAACTATACATTACAGCAAATGCATTCCATCACAAAAAGATTCGTAGCACTCTTTTTTTTTTTTTTATATTTGCAAACCCCTTTTACATTTGAGGTTCCCGATTACTTTCTTAACAATTTAGACTTTTAACCAGGTCTAGCATGGTATTTTCTATCATACTTTCTTAATTTCTTGAACCCATTGGAATAAAACAAAAACCAAGAAAAAGAGTCAACAACCAAAAAACAAAAATTTTTAAGTCTTCTCCCAAAATATATCGTTATGGCTTTTGACGGACCATACCCCAATAAACCCTTTTAAAGATTTTATTACCTATTGTTATTGGGTAACCCATTTGTTCTGGGGGGGTGGGCCGGATTTCTTGGGATTAACCATTAGGCATATAAATATTTTGGCTAATATTTTAGTGGCAGTGTTGAATAACCGTTTTTACTGTGCGTTTCGAAAAAGTTGTTTTGAGAATATAACTATGTCGCGTCGAAATCATTTGCATTAGATGAAAAACAGGTTGTGAAAAATGTGTATGAAACTTTAATCAGTAGAGGTCTAATTAAACAAGAGCTTTAAAAGAAACCTGTATACTTACAAAAACTCCAATATCATCGATAAGGGATATTATTATTAATGAAAATTGAACAAAAGAAAAAAATGTATTTTCAATCTCACCGTATAGACAATAGTGATCAGGACCTAATAAGAAGAAATATATATTGTCTTTATGAAAGCGGAGTTATTCCTACCTTGGATAAACTGAAAAAGAAGCTAGACGAAGACAAAACCAATATAAATATTAGCCGTGCCACCCTTCATAGAGTTGTTTGTAAAATGGGATTTAAATACCGCAAAATAGACAAAAGACAAGTAGTAATGGAATCGCACAGATTATGCATTGGAGATTTAATTACCTTCAAGAAATTAAAAGATATAGGTTAGAAAATAGATCCATAATTTACCTTGATGAAACATGGTTCGATACACACGACACAGTATCCAAAGGATGGGTTGATTTCAGTCAAAACTGTCAGACGAAAGCACCTTCAAATAAAGGAAAACGCATTACCATAATACACGCTGGTTCAGAAGACGGATTTGTTCCAAACTGCTTGCTGTTGTCTGCAAAGATTATAAGGATTCTAGCTGAATTATCATGAGGATACAATGCAGAATTTTTTGAAAACTGGTTTCAAAATTATCTTTTAAAAAATATTCCAAACAACAGTGTTATTGTCATGGATAACGCAAGCTACCACAGCCGTCTGCTACACAAAGCACCAGCTCCATCAAGTTCAAAAACTGAAATCCAGGAATATTTGTTAGAAAATGATATTTATTTTGAATTCAGTTACCAAAAAAAAGCAACTTTTGGAAGTCCTAAATTCATATGCAATTAAAAAACAATATGTATATGATAATTTGGCTGAACAGGCTGGGCATACTGTCTTACGGCTTCCTCCGTATCACTGTATGTTTAACCCCATAGAGCATTTGTGGAACCAAGTAAAATCAAGGATCAGAGCAGAAAATGTTACACCTACTTTAAGTCCCAGTGTTATAAATTTGATAAAATTTAATTACTAACATACCAGTTGAGAGCTGGAAAAATTCACTACAGCATTATAAAAATTGAGGACTCCTACATTTCTATCCAAAACAACATAAATCCTATTGTAATTAATCTGAAGGATGACTCTGATAGTAAAACAGAATTAGATTTAGATATTTAGATTAAAAATGTAATTATGCAATTATAAATTTAATAAAACTTTGCATATATTTAATTTCTTAATGTAATTTTAAGATTATACTTACCTAAATAAACAAAAAATTAAAAATCTTTATATTATTAAAGTCCGTCCCTATCGTTCTGTCCTTTAATACCTACCGATCCGCAGTTTTATTGCTGTCGGCAGGTATAATCCATAAATAAGCAAGAGCTAACACGGTATACTTTGAGACAGACTATAACAAATAATCGAAAGGTATGAGAAACCTTTAAAAGTCATTTTTAAAGCCTCGGTGCACTTAATTTTTGCTATTACTCTTAAATACTTGTAACTTATTTTCCTTTTTGTTCTTACTGTTTCTAACATTGTGTTTTAAATAAATTGGGACAATTGTAGTTCCAAAAACATTGCTAATAAAATATTTTTAAAAATATAAAATGCTTGCAGCAATAAAATATGTACTAACCCTCCACAAAATTGTGTAATCCATTTTGAAGATTTAATATGCACAATTTGTGTACTCTTTTTTAACCAACCTTTTGCATAGCAAAAAAATGGACAATAGGTTGGCACAAGTAATCTTCAAAATGATTACACAATTTTAAGGGAATTACTAGACATGTTGTAATTGTAATTATTTTCTATTTTAAGAGTTCTGCATATCCAATTATATCATTAAACCTTATTTTTATCGATCAAATAATTTAAGACTCAATATCTTAAATTCCGTAAATCTTATGATCCAAAATTCTTAGAGGAAACTTTAAAATCAAATTATAATAATGTTCGCCCTAAATCTTGGAATCCAAACCTATAAAACGAGACAAGGAGTAAAGATAATAATCCCACGCAAGCCAAAGTAAAGGAGCGCCACTTTCGTTGAGTGATTAAACTGATTAGAAGTTTGTACTTAAGTTAAGGGTTTGCAAAACCTAAATATTTTTTTGTAGTCATATTACCTTTAGCCCACAGATTTTTCTTATAGTGTTCTAGGCAAGCTTATATTTATTCGTTTTTAGATATTATCCAGCAGAATACCTATCCGATTTATTAAGTCACAAAACCTGCAATTATTAGAAGGTTGAAATACTTAAAATCATGTTTGCTTTGCGAAAAAGGCCTTCCAATACCTATCTTTAATTAGTAAGGTGTAGTTACTTTTAAAAATGACCGTACAGACACACACACACACACACACACACACAGACTAACACCTTATATAAACAGTTTCTAAAAAGCTTGGCTTTTTTTAAAGCCAGAAAGTATAATTCCCTACTAACCTATATTCTCTGTATGTATACCAAATTTGACTCTGTTTGACATACTGCTTCCATATCTGAAAAATAGCGCCTACTACAACTTTCAGCAATCTCCCTTTCGTCAAAGGACTAGCCGTTACTTTGTCAAGTACCTTACGCTTCCAAGAAATCTTTTTTTTACACCGACGCGCTATAGACCTTTTCTTTTATAAGTATTTTTATGCCTTTTGTTTTAAAGACTTAACCAATATTATTCCTTTCCTAGCAGCTACCAATATAGCCCAAAGTGCCACTTTCCTGCATCCGTTTACAGTTCACCTGGAATTTTTTTCCCAGGATACCCACGCCACGTTAGTTTTCAGCCTTCGTGGACTATCACAAGGATGATTTAAGTTGAGTGTCCTATTTAAAGTTCTGGAGAACCAAAAAAAAAACTTTTTGAAATTTGGCACACGGCCATAACAGGTGATAAGCTATATTTTAAAAATATTTTGGCAAGTGCAGCGTTGCCTGATCTACCCGAAACCAATGTCAATATTGTAATTTTAGATAGAATAGCTTTTTTTATTGCATATTCAGATCTTATACAATTCTTAGTAATTTCGTAAATATTACATATATATATATATATATATATATATATATATATATATATATATATATATATATATATATATATATATATATATATATATATATATATATATATATATATATATATATATATATAGAAAAACATTTTATTAAGCCTCAAATAAAAGTAAAATGTTAAAGGACACTACCAAAAGCTTCCCCTGAACCTAAAAGATTATAAATCGATATAAAATAATGTTAGAACATAATAATTTCAAAAAACAGGACATAAATATACTGAGTATATACAAAAAAAAACAAAAATAAAGACATGACAGGTTGTTACGAAGGGATAGAAAAGTACATAGCTTATTATCACCTTATAAATAGATTTGAGTTAGGATAGATGTTAGAATTAGTTTTAATAGGATAAGATAAGTACAAAAACAAAGAACCTAAAAAAGAACTGTTTAATGAACTCAAAAGGGACTTAGATTAAGTGAAAGGGACAGGTAAAGACAAGTGTTGTATTTTCATAAAAATAACAAATAGTGGAAATAAAAAAAAAAGAAAGTGATATAGTGAACAGTATAGTAAAAACATTCATTTTCAGAATTAGATATTAAAAAAGGGTAAAAAACTTAA
>JAHBCN010011616.1:19456-48188 GCA_019359885.1 Listronotus oregonensis
AAGTGGAGAAATAATAAGTTTTAAAAGCAAGAGAAGAATTTGGATTAACAGGAATGTTTTGATCCAAAATTTTCCAATGTGAAAAGATCAAAGTTGTCTTTCTGGTCGAGTCACCTTTTATTTTTAAAATTTCCCCCCGAACTTCTTGGGTAAGTAAGACATCGAAAAAAAAAAAGGGTTTTTGGTCAATGCCATATTATGACTCGGAATTAAATATCCGGATATTCGGTGAAAGTCGTTTTCAACGCATGTAAATAAGATTCTATTTTAGTTTTTAAATCGTTGTCCTTTTTTTTTTTTTATTATTAATTGTTGATAGCCGTAAAAAGGAATATATTTTCAGCAGATACTTATTTTTCCAAAGTTAACTTTGATATAAAGTTGAATATGTTATAGTTACAACCCCAAAGTGGATTTCGCCCAAAGTTTCAAATTTAGGATTCAGGGCTTCAAATATATCAATTCAAATTAAATTTTTCAAAAAATTTGAAAATGCATGGCGATTGGGTTCAGTTTTTTTAGAGAAATAAATTTTCTTCAGTCAGTTTTTTTCATGACCTTAACAGGTTGGGCATTCTTAATCTTGTAAACCATATAATTGATGCCCTTAAAACATGGAATAAATGCCACAGTTTTCATGATCTAACAAAGATTGATATGTCACTTATAGTTGCTTCTCCGTAAATTAGAATTTAAACCCAGCGATATGTCAATTTTTAAAATCTTATTTGGAGGACAGATCCCAAGTCGTCAGGGTGGGGGGTGTGTCGTCTGAGGGGAGAGAGATTGGTGTGGGTTTTCCCCAGGGATCAAAATGGACCATTACTCTTTTTAATATTTATTAATGATCTACCCTCAGTTGATCCATCCCTCATTTACTTCTTTGGGAATGATACGTCTCTTTCCAGGAGGGGGGAGACACTTGGAGAGTGTTGAGGGGCTGGTGTGGCACGGCTAATGTTGAAGAATGGTTCGGGGAAGGGCTGCTACTTAATAAGACAAACCCATACTAGGGTTTTTTTCAATGGCGATCTTTTCGGGTCAGCCGCAGTGTCTGGAGTACCTTCCGGGGAAATTACAACAAATTAAAGTTTGATGCTCATGTAGATTACGTGAGTGGACGACTAGCAAAGGGGCCTGCATTGCGAGGATTGAGTTGTTTATCGGCGACGTGCTTAGGACTGCGTATTTGCCTGGACACCGGTGCTTTCATACGCGGTGGTTGTTGGGGTCATTCCGTCAGGCAGGCCCAGTTTTTTGGCCTTCAGAGAAGGGCAGTAAGAACGATGCCGGGCTTATCGTAGCGGGAGACTGCAGAAGGTTTAAATTCTCAAAATTTTAAGTTTCCATGTGTGTATGCTTGAAAATCGGCTGTATGTAAGGAAACATGAAGATAAGACAAGTCTCAAGTAAGCTGCACGAGTACAACACGCGCAATAAAGAAAGCTTGGCAGTGGTATATTGTAAGCTTAAAAGATGCCAAAATGGTCCAGAATTTGTTAAAGCATATAACAAAATTTCAAAACACAAATCTTTACCATTTTCACAATTTAAACAAAAGATTAAGAGTTTTTGGGCCGGCTTTTTATTCTGTACAAGAATTTTTAGACTGTAATGTTTTAATTTTTAAAGCTTTGTTTATAAGATTTTAATGTCTCAATGTTTTGTTAGTTTTTTTTTTAATTTTTTAATTAGTGTTTTTGTGAATTATACTTTTTTAACCGTATTTTATTTAGTGTAAGTTTTTAGCTCTTATGTTTTAATGTATACATGATATATATATATATATATATATATATATATATATATATATATATATATATATATATATATATATATATATATATATATATATATATATATATATATATATATATATATATATATATATATATATATATATATATATATATTATACCTATATATTTTTTGACATGTGTAAACTTTTTTGTACAAACATGAAATAAACTATCTATCTATCTATCTATCTGCCAAATAGGCTAGCTCCCAGTGAAATTTTTCATTTTTGAGTGATTACATAACATTATTATTTTCTTTGAAACCTCTTTTCTTAATTCATAAAGGCGAGCTAACATGTTGTTCTTTTTTGAAATGTTGTGATCAGAATCGGGATCCTCGCAAAGTAAAGTAAATAACCGACTATAGCAGCGATTGAATGGCAATTCGGAACAGTTAAATAACGCGTAGGTAAGCGTTAAATAGATTTTGCAAAGGTACCTATTACACCCTCCCTGACATTTTTCTACGCTCCCTCAAGGGGGAAGGGGGGCACGCCTGGTTCGGAAGTCCTGTTATAGAGGGTAACCCGTAATCTTTTAAGGTTGAGGAAGAACTCTATGTTTGGACTTTAATTTCAAATACCTTCCTTATAAGAAAATCGAGATGAGTATTTTTTTTTATTTTACAATTTTTAAAGGTAACCGTTTCAATATATTTGCAGGTTGTTCACAAATGGACGCCATGCCATAGGGATCCGAACAAAAGATCTCACGTAGATAGAACAATTCTCCTAGTCCAAATAGATGATAAATTCGTTCCTATAGCCGAGAGTGGAGTTCAAGATTTGGGACCGGAAGTATAGCATAAGGGGAATTTAGGTGAGGAAAGATGTAAACCTCTTTAAAAAACTTTTTGTATTATAACCTTCCCTTGAAACATATTTAAGGAAATATGTAGGAGTCAGTGGGAACTAGGTCTGGTGAATAAGGTAAAATTTTGAAGCTTAAATAAATAATTTTGTCTACGTTTCCGTGCGAAAACAAAACTATTCACAACAAAACATTTAACAAGAAATAATCCAAACATTTACAACCCAAATTCACTGCTTAAGAGTGCATTTACGCTACACCTTAGGGGTCGGGCGAAAGGACGCGGAGACGGTGGGCGGAGACTAAAAAACTCCCACTACCACAATTTTCGTATAGCCGCATTAAAAATATTATATTTTATTTAGGTTCTTCCAAATTCGGTGTATCGATGCGATGTTGTTTCCGATTGCAAGCCTACAGAAGATAACGTTTTTCGGTAACTATTTTTCACTTAAATGACATAAATTATACACCATTTTAAAGGTAAGAAAATAATCTATGCCTCTGCTGTAACGGATTTTTGAAATTTTTTCGATTAAAAGGGGAAAAGTCTCTAAACATAACCGATTTTAGGGTGACTTTCACTCAAGGAAATATTAAAAACTAAATCCAAATTTGAAAAACTATTACAAAAAAAAGCCTAGATTTAAGTGTTGGCTTTTATATAGTTTTTAAAATTTAAAACAAAAAACAAATTGAATCCTTTTCCGGGGCCCCCAATTTTGGACTTTAAATGCCAATCAGAACTAAATATATACAGTGCGAGTTTTCAGTCATTTACCAACTTAAAAAAAAAAAAAAAGTATATTTTTTTTAATTTTGGTTTTTTTTTCATTGGCCGCTTACGACGAGGTTGGAAAAAAAAACTTGTCAAGTTTTGGATATTATAAACCCAAAAAGTTTTTCCCCTTATCGGATGACATGGTATGAATTAGTTTGGGGCAAGTTAAACTGAAAGATTGGAAGGTACCCGGTCCCGTGAAGACTTTCCCGAAACGGATAGTTGCCGAAACAGATCTTCAAAATAGACAGTTATTCATTTAAAAGGGGAAAAAAAGAAAAAAAAGGGGAAAAGGTTTAGGTGTTCATAATGACATGCATACCAGCCGGTCAGAGATACATTTGGAATGTGATATTTGAGGCAAAGACAATTACAGTTCTCACTATAGACGCACAAAACAATGCTTAATTTTTGGTAATAGGTTTGTTGGTGGTAGGTTATGTTACATGTTTTATAAACGAACACTGTTGCCAAAGCTATAAAAATGGTAACAGAATAAGGAATTGTTTTTGGGAAATAGGCCAAATTCGTTGTGATAATGATATTTTTTTGCTGTATAATAATAAAATTTTAAATATGTAAATTTTTACTTTGAAAAATTAAATTTTGTTTAAATAATATATTTATAGTTGATGAAATACACGATGTTCAATATGATTCAAATTTTTTTTTTTTATTTTATGACATCTACACATAACAAGAAATGCAAAGTTATACAAAAAATATATATTTATTTTTAAAAAACTTTTTACAATAGGCTGTTTGACGGTTTTTTTTAAAACCCAATTTATATTATGGTAGAGTTTAAGGAACCCAAAAAAGTTGTTTTTTTTTTTTAAACCCGGGGTACATATTTGCTGACAAGTATCAAATTAAATATTCAATATTTAAATAGCGTGCCAAAACGCTACTTTGACAATAGGGCCCCCGCAATGGGGTCGGTGATGTCACTTGCCTGTATTCTGATTCGTGGCACATATCATCCACATATATTTGTAGCAAACAAAAACGAAAGTGTGATTGGATTTACATTTTATCAGTGATTTATGTAACGAAATGAGTTACAAATGGGGCCCAAAAAAAGTATAAATACGTCGTTAAAAACTCCGGAAAAACTATTTGTAAGTGTTCTTGCGAAAGTGCGCCGAAAGTAAGGTTAACTTTCTCGGATGGATCCTAATGACTTAGCGAATAGTACAAATATTTTTTATGTGAAGACCATTTCATGTAAATAAACATAATATTTATATTTTGTAATAATTAATTACATTCAGAATGTAAATATTTTCGTTATTGATTTGAGGTTATAATACCTCTAATATTTTTAACAGAATGTCTTTTGCAACTCATTCCCAATTTTCCCCCTGTTTTCCATAATATTAGTTAAAAATTGTAGCTGCAGAGTCTTAAATTTCAATTTTTTTACACTAAAAGATCCTGACTAATTAAATTTTTTAACCTAAAAAAAGTTCTTGCTTGCTGTGGAAGCTTAATTTTTTCCCTTTTTTTTTGATATAATTTGTTATTACTAAAGTGTTATCATACTTACTTTGCTGTTTTCACATTCTTTAGCTCCGAAGCATAAAAGTCGGAATTATTTTTCACAAATAATCCGAAAAGTTTGGGTCCCCGGGGGAGGTTTTCGTCTGCTTTTACAAGATCGTTATCCATGGTAAAAGTACTTGACAGAATTTGTAAAATATGGCAAAAAATTTTTAAAAAAAAAACAGTGGATAATATAGGAAAATTTTATTAAAACAGTTTCGAAAGCTAATATATCACATGTATCGCAAGTAGGCAAACGAGGTTTAAAAGATGACGTCATCATAAACTCGACCAATCAGGTGCGTTTGTGTCACGGACAAATTTTTAAAAAAATTTTTTTTTGGAGTTTTAAATAAATAAATTATTATTTTCAACTTACGTTAATAAATAACCATTATTAAACTCTTAATTTATACTGATAACAGTAATTGACACTTTATTTTTCGTATTTTCAAACAGCCTATTATAAATGTAATTGCCATTGTTTTCAATGGCCAAAAAAAAATAAAATTTCATGAATATGTTTCGATTTTTGGGCCCTTTTTGCGGAAATAATTTAATTACTATTATACTTGTTATACCCGGCAACAGTGTTTGTTTATAGCAGGGGTGCTATTTTTTTAGATGGACGCCCGCTCAAACAAGCGAGCTTCTAAACCTATAACAAAAAAATTTTTTTTTATATCTGGGGTTTTTAGTAAAAAAAACACAATTGTCTTTGGTTTAGGCCAAGTTCCCCCTTTACATCATCCAAGCGCGGTTGCCACATTATTAGAAACTTTTTTTAAAATTTGGAACGCACTTTTATTGTTAATTTAAAACAGGGGTTTTTCCCATAATTGCGTTTTAAAATCTTTATTTTTATAGATAGAAAAATAGTTTATATAAATTTTTTAGGATTTTTTCTGAAGATTTTTTTGGTGTAAGATAGAAAAAACAAAAGATGATCGGAAAAATTAACAAACAATTTTCAACTTCGTTATTTTAAATGGAACACCCCTTTTTATGATTAAAAATTCAAATTTCTGTAATCTTCCTTTTCAAATATATAAACTTATCTATGTTGATAAAAAAAAAATTGCAAGTTATTTGAATTTAAAATCTGTTCTTATAAGCCATAGTTAGCCATGGATACAACCCAAAAAATTTTGGGAAAGGTTTCGTTAGCCATGGTTCGTCTTGGAAAAACCCAAAAAAAAATATAAATATTTGACAGAAGTCAATTTTTTTGGGGTTTAACCCCCAAAGGAATATGGCTTATAAGAACAGATTTTAAATTCAAATAACTTGCAACTTGTTTATCCAAAATAATAAGTTTATATATTTGAAAAGAGGAAGATTAGCAGAATTTGAATTTTCAATCATATACAGGGTGTTCCATTTAAAATAACGAAGTTGATAGTGATTTGTTAAATTTTTCCCGGGGTCATCATTTGTTTTTTATTTTCACCATGAAAATCTTAATGAAAATCCTGCAACTTTCATATAAACTATTTTTTTTTTATCTATAAAAAAAAAAGTTTTTTTAAAGGGGGGCGAATTATACAGGAAAACCCTGTACATAACGATACTGTGTTTTGGTTAGAAGATCTGTGGATGAAACCCAACACCACAATAAAAAACGTATTTCGGTGTTGTGGGGAAGATCTTAGCTTGATTAGATGAAATCGGGTTTGGGAAACCCCCCTTAGATTTTTAGATAATAACATTGAAAAGTTATTTAAAAAAAATGTTGTTTCTAAAATTGAATTTTTTTTTGAAGACCGAGTTCCATCCTTTGTACAGGGTTTTTTTGGGGTTGACAAGGAATATTTGGGGTTTTCCCCCGTTTTAAAAAAAAACTAAAAAAGAATGGGGATTTTTCCCGAGGAATCCTGAGGAATACTTATAAAAAAAAATCAAAAATTGGGGAAAAAAAAGAGATACATCATAAAATTAACATTTTCTTAATTGAATCCCCAAATTTTTGATTGGTTTTTAAAAGCATCTGTTTTAAATTTTTAAAAGGATTTTGTTTTTTTTTTTTTTTGCAACAGATTTATTATAATATATAAGCAGAGCTGTCGCAATTATTTTTAAAAAAAATAATTCAATAATCAATTAAAACTAAAAGTAACTTAATATTCCCCAAAAAATTTTTTTTTAAATTCCACATATGTATATTTAACACGAAAACCCAAAGAACCCCGGCAACTTCAACTTTAAAAAAGACTCTAATAAAAAAACCTTACCCAAACATTAACAGAGTTTTTACAAAAAAAGGAAAAAAAAGGTGGCGGTAAGCATCAATCGAAAATACAAAAAACCGGGCGGAGGTGGCGTACCCCGGATAAAAACGGCCCGCCGCCTTTTTTTTAAGATGCTCTTCTGGCTGGCCAAAATTCTGGCAGATTTTCTGTAAAAAAAAAGGACCTAATTGATTTTTTTTTAGCAATTTAAATATTTATTAGGTAATTAATTAATTTCTAAGTAATTCAGTTACTTTATAAGTAATAGAACTACTTTAAATAATTAAATTATTTGGGGTTTGGGAAAAAAAAATTACCAATTACGTTTAATTTTCCTATTAATTGACAATTTAAATACAATTACCTTTTTTCCGAAAGTAATTGAATTAAAAAAAATTCAATTACTGGGGGAAATAATTAATATAATTTTTCAATTATTTTAATTCAATTACAGACAGCTCTGTATATAAGAGAAATTTGCAATTAGTTAAAAAAATAGAAAAGGGTAGCAAAAAAATAATTAAAATTTTAAAAAAAGAAAAAAAAATATTTGGTAATAGGGAAATGTCTAATTAAATTAATTCTGTTGATAATAAAAATGCATTTAAAAAAAATTTTTATCAAAACATATCGAAAAAAAAAAACCCTTTTTTAAAAAAACCAATAAATAAGGTGTCCCTATAAAAAAATATTTATTTTATGGCGTATCTCTTTTAATTGGACTTAAATCAGTTTTTTAAGTATTCTTTTTTTTTCCTAGGGAAAATAATGCAGAAGGGGCCATGTCACATTTTTTCCTTTTAAAATGAGGAAAGCCAACAATTATGGCCCTGTTCAGTCCCCTTTTTTTCCCCCATACAGGGTAAAATAAATGTGAAGCATAACTTTCCCGGACTTTTATTTTTCTCCGTTTCAATTCTTTTAAGGCGAGCTTCGAATTCATTTGACCCTGTAGAAATAACCTCAAAAATAAAAGTGCCATGATTTCTTTGTATCTTCCAAGGTGTTGCCCATTTTTAATTCACTGCTCGTTATCCAACATTCCTTAACATTAGGGGGGGTTGATGGGTTTTTTCCGATAATTACTAATTTATTGTTAACTATGTGATTTTAAATTTATTTCTAGGTTTTATTAAAAATTCCTTAGGTGTGAAATATAAAAGGTGTTTTAATTTTTAAATGTGGCCAATCTTAAGACAAAAAGTTCAAAGAACCGTATGGACTAAACGGCTTTGTTTTTATTTTACAGGGTGTTCAAATATTGAAAAAAAAACAATTCCTAATCTGAGCAAAAAAAAACCCAACGATGACTTTCGTGTAGTTTCAATTGCTAAATCATAAAATCATATCGTATTAAAAAAAAGGCGTACTGTATTTTTTTTTTTAAATTTAAAAATCTGGCGTTATTTCTGTGTACGCCTCTGGCAAAAAATTAGACAAAATATTTTTGGTTTGAATTATTCCTTTGTAAGAAAAAAAAACAAACTCTCACCAAGTTTTAACGTCATAGTAATTTGCGTCTTCCAATGATTTAGATTTTTTTTATAATTTTACCATCCTGTATAATTTTTTTAAAAAAAGCCAAAATTTGGGGGCCATTGTTCTAAAGAATAACACCCTCAAATTTGGCTACAAAAAACCCTTTTATTGGGTCAAAATTTAAACACTTAACCCTCACAAACTTATTTGGTAATTGTCTCGAAAGTTGTGGCAACTCTGATTTTGACCAATTTTTTTTTCGGAAACGTTTTTTTTTTTTGAGATATCCAACAAAAAACTTAAAAAATCAAACTTACCCAATTTTTACTATATTCCCCCCTTTTTTTGACAAAATTCTTTTTTTTATCACTTTAAAAAATTTGGACATAAAAATTTTTAAAACCTTTTAAAAAAATTTTTTTTTTATCTTTTAGATCTGTTTTCCGTTAAAGTGCGAAGTTTCACTTTCAAACGCCGTGACCAGGTTTGCTGAAATAAAAATCTAGTGTATACGTGATAGCGGCGTTTGAAAGTGAAGCTTTACAATAAAATTTGAAAAACGGTGTAAAATAAATACAAAAATAAGTTTTTAAGAGGTATTTATAAAATATTGTGAGCCAATTTAGTGTAAAAATCAAGAATTGGGTGGAAAAACACGAAGGAATAGTAAAAAGGAGGTTAGTTTGATTTTAAAGTTTGATGATGGATATCTTGAAAACGAAATGTTTCCGACTAAAAACCCTTTCAGATTTGTAGCGACTTCAAAAACCCCGATATACCAAAGTTGGTCAAAATCGGCGATGCCGAAACTTTAGAAACAATTACCACTGACTGAACATGATTCTTTTAAGGGAGGGGGAGTAAAGACTAAATCGTGAAAAAAACACTTCCTTTATATATTTTTTAGCAATATGGCTTGAGCAAATTTAGTTAAACCTTCTGTACATTATTAAGTATGGTTTTAACAAGATTCTCCAATTTTTTTGGAAAAAATATTAATAAACAAGCCGGTGACGAAACTTTTCCCAGAGCGGGTTTTGAAAATAGACGATTTGTGGTGATCACTGTATCTCAGCTGAAAATTATTTTTAAAAGAGAGAAGACTAATTAGTCAATAACTAGTGATGGAACGGACTCATGTTTCACAGGACTACCGAACTCCGGACTTCCGGCCGCCCAGCGAACCGGATGCCGGAAGTCCGGCGCCGAACTCTATGTCTTTTTTCCTCACAAAATAAAAAATAAAATATTAATCGGTGCTACCCACATTTAAATGTCAATAAAAGATAATAAAGTACCAAGGAAATATTGTAAGCTAAGAGTTTTCTTACAAAGACAATTGTCAGGCAAAGTATTCAGCTAGAGTGATATTATGTCATATATTATGGCAACCCTTATTTAAAAACCACACCTAAAAAATTCTAAAAAAGTTATAAAAATCACCAAAGAGTTCGTTAATTTATAATGAATTTTATAAATTTTTAAAATCATAAATAATTTTGTAGAATAGTTTACTTATATAGCCTTCGAGATTCTTAAAAATGCAATCTCGCAATTTTTTTCGTGACAATATTATACCTGACATATATAAAAAAATATGTGAGAAAATTAAAACAAATCTTCAAACAAAAGAAAAAGATTTATGGCTATCTTTGACATCTGATATTTGGACCTGCACAAATACTAATGTTAGTTTTATCAGCTTAACGGGACACTGGATCGGTGACGATTGGAAAAAGGAAAATGTTATATTGAATTGTGATTCATTTCCAGGTAGTAACAAAGGAGTAGCGATTGCTGACAAAATTTTAAGGTTAGTAAACACTTGGGACATAAAGATAGAAAATATTCATTTAATGCTACGAGACAGTGGTGCAATATGATTATGTAAAGATGCCAATATAGGTAGTAAAAGTTGCTTCATACATACTTTGCAATTAGTAGTCATGGATAGCATTAAAAGTCAACGGGCTGTATCAGATTTGATTGCAGTTGCAAAACGAATAGCTACCCACTTTGGACATTCTTCTCTAGCTTGCGACAAGTTGAAAAAAATTCAAGAGGAGCATGGTTTTTCAGTCAAAAAAGTTATGCAAGATGTACTAATTAGATGGAACTCTACATTCCATATGCTGGAAAGATTGCAAGAGTTGAAAAGATCCATCATCATTTATTGTGCTAAACAAGAAAATCTTGGCTTTAACAGTTTAACCAGCTACCAGTGGGAATTACTAAACTCCGCTGTAAGACTTTTGAGACCCTTTGAAGAAGTGGCAAAAACAGTTAGCTCTACAGAATCAGTAATTTCAGATGTTATTCCTATTATAACTAGTTTACAGGGGTTTCTTTCTGCTGACTCAACCAATACATGGGAATACTAGAAAACATTGACAAAAGATTTTAACTATTTTACCAGAATCCCAATTATGTCATTGCTACTGTATTGGACCCTAGGTATAAATTAGCATTTTTTCCACAAGAAAATATTTTGCTCGCGAAGCAGTGTGTTTTAAACGAGATAATAAAGTTCAAGGAGATTACCACTAATAGCACTGAAAGCACTAAAAATTTAAACTTAACAGCAGTACATGACAGTGATTGTAATAGTGATGAAGAACCGAAATCATGAAACATCAAGAAGTGCCGTCAGTTTGGACATGTTTTGAAAAAATTGCTACTCCCTTTTCCTTAATCGGTAATGTAAGTGTAGACCACGAACAAAAAATAGCAGACCAGTTTGAAAATTATCTTAATAAGCCCCTACAAGAGAGAAAGTCTGATCCAATACATTGGTGGAAAGAACACAAGGATGAGTTTCCAAATGGAGCCCAAGTTGCTAAACGATATTTAAGCGCCCCAGCAAGTAGTGTGTATTCAAAAAAGGGCTTTTTCAGAAATTGCAACATTTATGAAGAAAAGCGTTCTAGAATAACCAGCCAAAATGCTGAAAAACTTTTATTTATTCATCATAATTTAAAAAAGATACATTTTAATTATTAACAGTGTTTCTCCTTATTTGTAAGAGAATTAGAGATTACCTGTAATCAGTTAATAAATGTAAGCTGCTTTTTCTACCCAAGATTTATTTCCAATGACTTATTAAATTATATTTCCTTATTAATCAATAAAATTTGACCGGGCAGCGATTTTCAAAAATGGCCGGACGGAATCCGGTGAAGTGGCCGGACTTGCCGGATCGGTATGAACGACGTCCGTTCCATCACTATCAATAACTTCGGGAGATTTGCTCTGATCGACCTTAAATTTTGGAAATATATTCTTGAGATGCTTAAATTTAAGAAAAGACAAAATCTTACTTCTCCTCCCCCCCCAATTTAACAAAATATCCCTAAATTTTATTATTTTAATTAATATAAAACGAAAATATAATATGTATAGATAAAACCGATTTATTCCTAGGTACTTAGATGTTTTATAGTGAATAAAATTAATTTGTACAGATAGAGTGTAAGAGACAGACATTCGCTGATGCGTCCAAAGAGTTTAAAAAGTTGTTGAAAGTAGTGATTTTTACTTAGGTGTACATAAAATTGCTTCTTATAAAATATTTATCTAGAGGGAGCTAAAACAACTATATGTTTCTCCTCTATATGTCTTATTTAAATTCGTTACCAAAAGTCCGACTTAAAATGACATCTGCAGGAATTCAGAACACAGAAGTGTAACTATTGATAATAAAAATGTAAAAAGTTAAGTCGTACCAATAAGAAGTTTTCCAATTTTTTTTCTAAATTGAAAAATATTGTTTGTTGATTTGCACTCTCAAGATTTATTTAATCGTTGATCGGCGTTTTGTGAGCTTGAGGAGGAGCAAGGTATTTTAATAAGAACAAAATTTATTAGATTAGAAGTTGGAAAATATCTTAAACTATGTCAAAGGTACGATTCGATTTTTTTAAAATATATTTGTTTTAGCTCCCTTTTAAAAGCGTAGGTAGGTTGCCGAAAATATTTTTAAGGTTTAAGGAGGTCTCTTTATTAAACGTATTTCTATAAAGCCGCCTAAAACCATGGGAATATTTTCACATTCTGAATATTGTTAAAATTTTACCTATTTCTATCCGAAGTTAATAGAAGCAGGGGGTGAAATTTGGCTTACTGACAAAAAAGGCCTTACATTCTTTACATCGAGGTAATAGTAGCTATAGCCATAGTCCCAGGATACTCTAATAAAGTCCTCTCACTCTTTTAATGTCGCAAAAATACCGCCGTTGACCTTGAACACACCCGGCTACGGGTGGCCACGGTGCAGCAGACAAATAAGTGCTCCTACCGCGTACGTTTAATGTGAATAGTCTAACTCCCGGTTGATTATTTTTTATACGGGGGGCGTTCTATTAGAAATATATAATATTATGAGTGAGATTATTAATGTTTGTATTATGTATTTATTTTTTATAAACCACTATTGACAGATAGATACTTTGGTAACAAAGAAAATAAAAGGCGGTAGGTTAAATTACAAAAAAAAATGTATTACAAATTTTAAAGATTTTTTAATATCTTAAGTTTTTGGTACTCTTTATTACCAATTAGGGCTTTATTTTGAATTAATAGCAATAGATAAATTTTACCGCCTACTTACAAAATTATGTTTTTTGTTACATGTTTAAAGAAATAACATAAAAATTAAGTTAAAACATATGCATGCATACATACCTCTCTATATCCTTAGGACATCGAAAAAATGGAACATAATCACGTGTAGTAACTCAACAATCATCATCAGTACAAAAGGAAAAACTACGCATAGCCATTTCAACCAAATAGATTTTTTAAATAGTGTATAACATAAAGCGTGCAAAAACGATTCCGCTAATATAACCGTCTGGACCGAAGGCACTGCAAACTAAGTCACGGCCAAGCCGTGAGGTCGCTAGGTCGCCGATAGGCGAGGGATTGGTGCAGGCAGGAGGGAAATTTTACGCACCACGCTTGAGTGAGCAGACTTTATCAGAATATCCACTTTGCTATAGCTGTTC
Organism: Listronotus oregonensis; assembly: GCA_019359885.1. Taxonomy (NCBI): domain Eukaryota; kingdom Metazoa; phylum Arthropoda; class Insecta; order Coleoptera; family Curculionidae; genus Listronotus; species Listronotus oregonensis. The sequence goes on from JAHBCN010011616.1 coordinate 33,102, forward strand.
TTTTTCTCGTTGAATCTGAAATGATATTGACGAATTTTGTTGCTGTCAATGTGTCTGTAACTCCACCCCAATTGCTTTGATAAACACGCCCAAATAATTTGAAATTGCTGAAAAATAATTTACAGAAGCAGGTAAATTTTTAACAATAAATGGCTTTTAACCTCATATTTTTCATGATGTTACAATTAGGGGCAATGCGTAGGCCTGTGCGGCTTCATTATGCGATTAACGTTAACATTAATAAAAGGCGGGTTCTTGTGGCACTATGATGGTATGTTAACATTATCAGTTGTTTAAAGACCTAAAAAAATAACTGCTTTTCCGTAGAAGTGCTGAAAAATCGCAGAAAGTGACGTTTTTATGTCTTTAGACTATTACTAATCTTAACATACCTTTTGAGTGTCACAAGCAGTGACAACTGGTCAATCCAAAAAAATAATAAAAATCTTAATTTTAACTTCATTCATTTCCTCGTCAATTGTCCGAGACCCGGTCTAAGTCTCTCGAATTCTCGCCATATATTTCTTACCGATGTTTTACGTAGCGGGAATTATTTTTGCTCTGACCGTCCTCCTAAACCTGCAGTCGCTGCGTCTCTTACCCCCATAGGCCAATCATTATAGACTTTTTTTTTGTAATAAATGTTAACAAATATCTGATTGCGCCATGACTTCTGGAATAACCTGTAGACAAGGAAGTTTAAAGGTGTATGGAAGCCCAATACTGTGGAACAAAATTGTCCAGGCGTGCAGGGCAGCGGAAATCGGGGGTTGGCCCTGGGAGTTTGCGCAAGAATAGTATGTCAGAGCCGGACTTCCATAATTCTTTGTTACTATCTATAAAGTTAACATCATCAAATGTCAAATTCAAGCATTCACTTTTTTATTTTTTGCACAAAATTGTTGGTTATTAATCATCTGATATAATATGGAAAGAATAGATGGCGCCACTTTACAGCCTTCTATTTAAATGGTCGATATTTTTGGGAGTTTTGTATTTTTACCAAAAATCTTAGTAAATAAATAAAAACACGATTTTTAAAAAATAAATTTCAAACATTGTATGATAGTTTCATGTACTTATCACCAATTTTGTGATAAAAAAAAGGGCAAGATAGTGTAAATGAGTTTAATCTTATCCTAAGGTTGTGGTTGTACATTAAAAAGTGAAAATGTTTATAACTGCTTTTTAGGCATATACCTTTCACTAATAACAAACATTCATGAGACAGAATAACAGTGGTTAATAATGTTTAGTAACCTTTTGGGACCTAGGTATCCATTGTAACAGACCGTTAAATATTATGTTTTCTACAGTAAGCTTAAAAAGTTGATAATGAAGTTTGAAACCAAAATCTAATTTTTTTAAAAAAATACAGAAAAAACAAAAAGAAACTTTGACATAAAATTGTACTTCTTTTTTTCAATTAGAGGGCTTGTATAAATTAAAATTTGCCTGGTCGCCCAGTAATTAATAATTTTTATCCTTTAAAAGAATGTACTAAATTATTAAATGAAAAAAAGTACCTAAAGAAACCTTTTAATTTTTTTTTAAAAATCCACAGAAATACACAAACTTTTGAAATCATCTAAAAGATAGTTAAGATTCCTTACTTTTCAAGTTATTTCCTATGAAATTTTCATTTTCTATAATTCATAATTGATATATTATTATTTATTCGGTTACCTAACGTTACGTGTCATAAAACCCAAGCCCAAATTTTCGTATTAACGCTGACGCTCAAGTGTGCCATTTTACGAATTAGTCATGACGTAGCTTACCGCGTCTTTTTTTTATTTGAGGACCCAAAAATTTTGCCTGGTGGGGGAATTTAAAAAAAATTTGACTTTTAAAATTTTTTGGGTTTTAATTTTTTAAATTTTTAAAGAAACTAATTTATTTTTTTTAATTTTACGAAACCCATGTACTGGGAAGAAAATGTAATATTGGCCTACATTCCTCATATATTAATTTTCATTGTTGAAAATATTTTTGCGATAATTTTTCAATGGTCAGCTTAAGACGCAAAGACATTGTGCCGCCTATGCGAAAATATGGCCAATTTAAATATAAGAAATACTTACCTAAAGTAAAAAATCCGGGTATGTTACCCTTAGATTTGAAAGATAAAACCATACAACCTCTAGTCATTTTGTTAAGGTACTATTATAAACAAACAATAAACACAAAATTATAGTCAATTTAATAAACACTAATCCTAAAATAAGAAGGTTTTTATCAATCAAAACTCGAACCACAAAATATAATCACACAAAGCAAACAATCGAAACTAATACGGCTCCCATAAAAGATAATGTGTTGCCTAACTACATACTGATTTATCAGTGTGTAAGTAGGCAACAAAAGGGTTTTTTTGGGCCCCAAAAGGGGGCCCCCAAAAGGGGGAATTTTTGGGTTAAAGGGGTTATAATTTTTTTAAATTCCCTTCCCTTAAACAAAAAAAAAAACAACCCCAAAAAAAATTTTTTTTTTTTTAAAAATTAATTAAAAAAGGGGCCCTTTTTTTTTAAATTTTCCAAAAATTGGCCATTTTTATATTTTTAAAAGAAAACTTTTTAAAAAGGGGTTTTTTTTTAAAACCAAAAAATTTTTAAGTGGAAAAAAAAAAAACCTTTTTTAAATTTTTTTTTTTTGGGGAAATTTTAAAATAAAATGTTTTTTTTTTACCCCTTTCCCTGAAAAAACCCAAAAAAAAAAAATTTTTTTTTAATGATTTTTTTTTAACGAAATCCCCGGGGAAAAAAATTTAAAATGCTTTTTTTTAAGGTTTTTTTTGGGTTACAAATGAAAAAAAATAATTTTTAAAGGGATTTTAAAACCATTTTTTTAGGTTTTTTAACCTCAAATATTTTTTAAGTAAAGGGAAGCCATTCATTTTATATTTAAAAAAAAAAAAAAAGTTTTTTTTAAAATTATTTTTTTCCTGAAAAAAAAAAAATTATTTTTTTGGTTTTAATATTGGATCCACCCGCTCTATTTTATACAGGATTTAACCGTTTTTGGTTAATAAAAGGCCAGAACTGTTATAGTGCTAACATGAATGGTAACACATGCAAAATAAGCAAGTTAAAAGTCTTCAGTACTGCTCTATCATTGTTACACAGTTGCCTTAACTTAAGAATAGACTGATTTTTTTATATGGTTTTGTAAAGTTAAAGTTATAATTAGTTAAGTATTACATTTTTTTTAAATAAAGGTAACATACGTTTTTTTATGTTTATGTGAATAGGGTTTTTAAATGCGAAATATGCACTTGTTGTATGCTTCACTTGAGTACTTTATATTTGTTTCTCTGTATATTTTTTATGATTTGTTTATGTAAGGGATGTATAAAAGTATTTTGGTTTTTTTTCAAAAATTTTAAAAAATTTTACTTTTTGGCCTCCTATATTAAAAAAAAAAAAAGTGAAATACATTTTATGTATTTTTTGCCGCAGAATTTTGAAGAATACTTGAAAAAAATATTTGAATTGAAACAAAAAAGATATAATACAAAGTATACATTTTCTTAATGGGATACTTTGTTTATTTGTTTGGATTTTGTATTTATTTCAAGTAACAATATAATTAATTTAATTTAATATTTCTTTTTAACCAGTATGTATTAAAAATAGTAATACGAGGGCTACTATTTATATTTCGGGAATAGTAAATAATAACAAACATTTTTAAATGCAAATGGCTTTATTGTTTTGCTAAATATTCCCACTTTTGCATTCTTTCAAACCATTTGCCATAGCAGTTTTTCCATTCCTCTTGAGACACCTCCAAAACATGGTTTTTGAACGCTTCGACTGCTTCTTTGGTGCTCGTAAATCGTTGGCCACGCAGTTTACCTTTGATATTCGGGAACAAGAAGAAGTCATTGGGTGCCAAGTCAGGACTGTAAGGTCAATTCGATGTTTTAACTGCTCAAAAATTCACTTGTTTGACGAGATGTGTGAGAGCTCGCATTGTCATGATGAAGAATGATTCGTCTTTGGGGGTTTTTTACGAATTTCTCCAAAGACTTCCGGCAAACAAATGGTTGTGTACCACTCAGATTTGACAGTTCTACGTTGCTCAAGCGGAACAGTGGCCACATCACCCATTTGGGCGAAGAAACAGGCGACCATACGCTGTGCTTCTTTCACGAACAACTTTTGTTGGGTTTAGCTCGTCTTGGAATACCCACACGGTCGATTGCTGTTTTGTTTCCGGCTCATAAGCATATATCCATGATTCGTCACCTGTCACGATTTTATACACGTCTTTTGAAGCACCACGGTTAAACTTTTTAATCGTTTCCTTACACTACTTGACGCGAGCTTTTTTTTAACGATTGATAAATTATGGGTATCCAACGAGAACATTTTTTTTTACAGCTAAGTGTTCATGCAAAATCGAATGTATTGAAGTGGAACTAATTTGCAAAGATGCCTCTATCTCACAATATGTCACATGACGATTTTGCATTATCAGTCCACGCACTGCATCGATGTTTTGTGGCACAACAACCTAGTTTGGACGACCTTTACGGAATTCGTCGGCGACGGAACTACGACCACGATTGAATCCACCATACCAGCGATATACTGTGGTTTTTGATGGCTTTATTGCCATACAAAGAACTGAGTTATCGACACATTCTTGTTGAGATATCCACGTCGAAAGTTGTGAAAAATAATCCAACGAAAACCTTCTCTTAAACTTCCATTTTTTGTCAAATTAATTTTCTAAACTCGCTATAAACAAAACAAATAGCACTTGTACATCAAAACGTTGTGAGTACGTTTATGCTAAAAAATGTCAAACTTTATTATGGTGCTGGCAGATTTTAGCTATTGAAATTCGTGTTGCCAGTTCCCGAAATATAAATAGTTTCCTCTAAACGTTAAATTATGACAAAATATTGACTTTTGGTGTTTTGGCATTTATTTTCTAAAATTAATCGCAGAATTCTTACATGGATTAAATTAATTTTGTCGGTACTAAAAATAAATACAAAATCCTTTTTATTGAAATGTATCGTAATATAAAACGTTTTCAAAAAACGAACCAGTAAATAAGGTGTCCCCAAGAAATGTTTTTTGGTTTTAAAACATTTTTTAGGGTAAATTCACATTTAAGATGATTATTTAGCCATATTTTAAACACAATTTAAGCTACTTTGACTATTGACTATTATTTTTATACATTTCATATGTAATATTTTTTATTTAAAATAATATTTTTACTTACACTGTTCGAGAAAACAGTTTTAAAACATATTAATTTTAAATGAAAAGACCTTTGTGTACGTTATTTATCGACTAACTAGTTTCTGTGATTTTTTGGTTAGAACTTTTTGTGGTCTAAATTTTGTACAAGAAATTAATGAAAAATATATATATGAACCTTTTAGTGTTTTTTTTTTTAATTCAAACTTAAAGTTGGGCACTTAGAACTATGTTAAACCAATAAAGAATGTTTATATTCTACGTTGAAAAATATTGGACGTGTGTAAAGACGCAAGCGCGTTTTGGCAGATGTTAAGACATTTTAAACAAGTCGATCACGTTTCAACAAACGTTATTTTTTTCTTTACTGTGTAGGCGACCGCAGTTTCATTTTTCTCCCGCCGTAGCTTTACTTTTCACTTTCCCATCAATATTTATTAAACTAAAAATAAAACTAAAATTTTTATTTATAACTCAATTGAAAATTAAATGTACTTACTCTCTACTCTTAGTTTAGGTTAGGTTAGGTTTAAAGTGAGTGGACTTTTTACGCCCTCCACTGCGACCGCTCGGTCTATTGTGGCTCACACTTTTTTATAATTCTCCCAATAGGATCAGACGACTTCTAATGAATCCGATATCAGATTGGGAAAGAGAGTTCTTACATCTCCTCTTACTCGTGTCGCTACCGGACACGAGCACAATGTGTTCTGGTGTCCCTGTCTCCTGGAAAGCAGACGATTAGATCCGTCATGCCCTCCTCTCCCGGTCTGGTGACATGGGTAGCTACCAGGTCCTTGTTACATGAACCAGATGTTCCTTCTGAAGCCGTATCTCCGGCCTTTCCTTATGAGAACGGTCATATCCGCTTTCTTTTTAAAGCCAGGGAACCCTTTTCCCTACAAAAGCGGTTCTGTCCGACTTCTGTATGGATTCAGGGATCCCTTCCTAAGCACCTGTTTGTTCGGGATGGATTAGCCCTTTCCGTGAAACAGGCACCTGTGACTTCAGGGGCACCTTTCGAAACGGATTCACCTGCTTCTGTCGGCGCACGTTTGTCTGCTGGTGACCTTGGGTGGCACCTCTCTCACCGTTTCGGCCAGCGCACCTTTGTCACTTTTTTCCTATGAAAGCGGTTCTGTCCGCTTTCTGTTTGGAGCTAGGGAAGTAATAGTTCACTATCTCTCTACTCTAACTTAATAACTGCTTATCAATACGGAATTAAAACGCAATCGGAGACGCAATTAAAAAAAAATGGTTGACAGTGTCCACTGATCGATTTGTTACATTATTATAGCAACTATTCACCGAACCGTTCTAAGCCGCCTTGCAAACCCACTTATCTTTAATAATTATTACTATTAAAAAGACATGTTTAATAAACGCAAATTGTTCAACAACATCACAACAGAAAATTCTTCAAAACACACAAGATCAAATGGCCAAATGAACGTAAGCAAAACGATTCTGCACCGGTGGTGACGTCACAACCGCTCTTCGCTTCCCTAAATTTTCCAAAGTACGTTAAATGGAACTGAGCCATCCTTTAGTATATAATCGTGGGCCACCATTGACAAAATGTGGAATAATATGAATAAGCGCATTTTTTAAAGCATTTGTCATTTTATCAAAACAGTACATATTTTACTTAAACAACCCAAGGTATGTTTCATTAAGTAGGTAGGTTTAAAGTGAGTGGGGTATAACACCCTTCCACCGCGACTGATCGGTTGTGGCTCACACCCTTTTATATTTCTCCCACCAGGTCCAGCTCTAATAAATCTGATGATCCTGTTGGGAGAGAGATCTTTCACCTCCCCCGGCCATAAGGTGTCATTGTCGAGGATTGCGAATCTTAGTCGTGCCATTGCTGGGCACGAACACAGTATGTGTTCTGCCGATTCATCCCCCTCCATGCACATGCGGCACTCGGCGTCTTCCGCTAGAGTTTTAAGGTGTACCCTTGATTGCTCCAGTAGTTTGACAGTACATTGTTGGTTCGGTGGGCTTATAAAGGCCTTCGAGTGTCTGAGACCCGGAAGTCCATGCCAGTACCGAAAACCTTTTTCCAAGCTGATATGAACTGCTTGGCCATTCCACAAAATATACCGATGACCGGTTCCGGCCCTGTGAATTTGTTTCCGCCCCCCTTTTGGCAAGGGGGTCTGCGGATTCATTACCCTCTAGGCCGGTGTGTCCAGGTATCCACAGTAGTGTAACCTTATTGTTTTGACCTAGTTTGGTCAGCGCATCCTTGCAATTCCAGACGGTTTTCGAATTGCACTGGCTGGATTTAAGAGCCTTAAGAGCTGCTTGACTATCGGAGAATATTTTAACTCTCTTACGTGTGCAGTGCCGATCAACCAGCGATCTAGCACACATCTCAATAGCAAAAACCTCCGCTTGAAATATGGTTGGGAGAATGCCCAGGCTGAAGGAAAACTCTGCCCTCGGCCTCTGTCCATATATTCCAGCTCCAACACCGTCCTTAGTTTTGGAGCCATCGTTGTACCAACTGATGTCAGCCCGGAGCAGGTCGGTCGTTTTTCGACTCGTCCTTTGTGGGTAGACTACACTGTAGGGCCGGTTGTAATTGGTTGCTGTAGGCATTATGTCTGAGGGCATTCGCAGTCTGTCACAGGTCAGGACATTCCTGAGGAGACTGGTGCTCTCCATATGACACGCCTGCGGTTTGTTACTGACCGCTTGATAGAGTCTGTAGGTTCCCCATCTTGCCTCTCTCTCCAAGTAAATATGCAGAGGAGGCAGTCCTAGGAGGGCTTCCATGGCCGCCGTTGGTGTCAAGCGCAGCGCCCCTGATCATTAGGCAAGCCTGTCTCTGTAGGCTAGATAGCTTTGCTTGGGTCAGCCGCTGCTGCCCCTTGCGCCACCATGCCACAGAGCCATACGTGAATCATTGGTCTTATGACTGTCACGTACAGCCAGTACATCTATTTTGGTTGCATGCCCCAGGATTTGCCAGATCCTGTGGCATGTCCAGAAAGATAGGGTCGCCTTACGGGTGACTTTTTCTAGATGCGAATTCATTAAGTACTACGACAATTAAAAAAAAAAAATCTAAAACTTTATAATCCAGCGATTTGGCTATAATTACAATATGTACCTTGCTGATACAGTGATCACATGAATGCTGATACAGAAATACGTATGGTTGGACGTCCGTATTACACCAATATAGCCAAGTTTAAGGCAAACAATCTGTTTAGTGTGTAATAAAAAATCTGTAATGTATTAATTTATTGCAGTGGATCATTAAGTGAAAATTTACAATTCCCAGAAGAATTAGAGTCCCATAGGGATTTTTCAGAACTCTGAGACAAGCGCTTTACAACCGGGACACGCCCGGAAAACCGGGAGCAGATTAAATTCCACAGTATAAACTGTTGTCTAAGTGCGTGAGTTAGATTGTCAGGTTACTTCTAAAATTGGTGGTAATTTTTGTATTAAATATTTAACGAAGCTATATCACCTGGTAAAAAATTTTATTATAAAAATTTTACAAAAGTACAGCATCTATACGAATTTCTAAACATTAAGGCCAATACCATTTATTGATACATATTAACAAGGTTTATGAGCAATTTTGTGCTTAGAGACCAAAAATAATTTTAAAAAATATATATATATATATATATATATATATATATATATATATATATATATATATATATATATATATATATATATATATATAATTAAAAAAAGTAATGGGACACAAGAACAGCAGATTTCTTAGGTGAAATATTGCAATTTCATAAACTTGCCTTATCTCAAAGTTATATATAACTAAGATACAGGGTGTTGAAAATTAATTTTGTTTTCGTTTTTTTGTAATAATTCTTTAACTTAATGACATAGCGGTACAAAATTGGGGATCTCGGGGTTGTTTGAGGCGAGAAATTCAAATTCGTCCATGCTTTTGATGTTGCTACTAGAGGGAGCCAGCTACGGCCTACCCCACTTGTTTTAGATGGCATAACTTTTTTTAAGCTTAGTACATTGACCTGTTTATTAATAAATAAATTACTATAATATCCTTTGTATTAAAAATAAATACCTCATTTAAGTCTCTAGGAGCAACTGTTTTCAAGATAAACACACTTTAAAGGACCCTTCAATTTTCTTATGGAAAATGGGTTTCGGCCAATTGTTTTCAAAGTTTGCATAGTGATGGTTCTTAACACGCTAATCAAAAGTCGTCACGGGCACAAAACCAAAAAACTTCCCCAAATTAAGCCTCAAAAGTCACTGAGGATTTGGGGACCTTTTGTTTAAAAAAGTTATGTCATCTAAAACTCGCCCCAAAAAACCCCAAATCCCCAATTTTTTACCGCTATGTTATTTAGTTAAGAAATTATTACGAAAAAACGAAAACAAAATTAAAAGTTTGACACCCTGTATCTTAGTTATTATCAACTTTGGGATAAGGCAAGATTACGTAATTTGCCTTATTTTGGCCTATTACTTTTGGGACACCCTGTATAAATTGGAGAAAAAACTGCTAAATTACCATGTTCTTTAACTATATAAAATCTTAATATTATTAGTCAGGACCTATAGTCAAAATCATTTCCGAATTTACGGTAAGGTCCCCACACTACTTTTTTAGCTTCATTCAGAAAAAACACAAAGTGTGGGTTATGCACCTTCGATGCTGCTGCATTTTAATTTTTATTTTCTTAAACATAGTTTTTTTTTTTATAGGTAGGTATTTAAGCAGTTTTAGAAAAATAAAAAGTAATTATAAAAAAATCATACTTTTATTATAACTTCGATAAATAAAGTTATAGACATCACACTTATGATCTAAATTTTTCTAAGGTACAGTGGTACAAAAAGGTAGACATATAGGTACAAAATTCTAAGAATACTTAGGTATGTAAAGGTAGGAATGGAACGATAAATGGTAAACATTATAAAAGGTTTGGACGGACGTTTACACAAGTTTTAATTTTACACTAACCTTAGATCAAGAAGCAATATACAGATAAGGCAGCCTATTCATGGGCCATTCTATCGATCATGCTATTATGGTATAAGAGCAAAAGAGATAAATAAAGAAGTGGAATTAACAACTGATAGACCGAGAGATACGGGGGAATTTAAAAAAAAGCTATAGATAATGCACCTATTAAGTTCCGCAACGTGTTCTTATATAAAACATTAACTTTAATTAGCAAAAAAAAAACTTCTTAAATCAACTTTTTTGTCTCCAATTGTTGAACAAAAGGGTTGTTAAATCCAAAAAAAATTGGGCAGGGTTTTCTCGGTAAAGAGTAAAGGATACTAATGCTATTCCAAAAAAATTTTCAAAAAATTTTCAGTCTCCAAGAAATTTAGATAATGGGCATGAGATTGAAAATTTTCAAAGGCAACTTTTCCTTTTTAAAAATTGAAAATAAAAGTTTTTAACAAATTTTTTACAGTATTTGAACAATTTTTTAAAATGTAAAAATTATTTAAATTAAACTTAACGTTCACAATATTGAATAAAAAAAATTCACCTAATACGTTTAAATATAACTCAAAAAATTTTTAATTTGCAAAATAAAAGTAAGACTTTTAACTTTTTTTTCAATCGGCCATTGTATCCCAACAATGTTTAGTAAATAAATAAACAAACTTTGAATGGAACAATTTAGTGGCATCAGTTTTAATTAAACAAATTTAAATCGCGCGGTAGGCGGGTAACGAAGATTGGGGGGTCGGGAAAGTTAGGTGCATACGATTTCTTGCATCTTTTGATGCCAAACCCTCCTGCCCCGGTAAATTTTTGGCTTTTTCTGTGTAATTAAAATTTCCCCAAAATTTTAAAAAAAACTGGGTTTTCTGAGTTTCAATTCACGCAATTACGTAATTGGGATTCTGGAAGTTTTTTCAACATCAATATTTTTAAAATTAATTTTTAACAAATTTTTTTGTAAAATCAAAAACGGAACTGTTTTGTGTGTAAAATATTCATAAATTTCCCAAAAAAAAAACTTCAATTTTATTCCCCCCACATTTGATTAAAAATTAAAAATAAAAAAGAAAAAAAAAAAATTTAATTAATAATAATAAACATACCTAAAATATATTTAAATTTATTTGAGAAATTTTAAATAAAAAAAAAAAAAAAAAGTATGGGGGGAGAACCCCGAACCTCCGCAGGTTTTTGGTTTGTTTTTACAAAATGGTAAAAGTACTTGACAGATTTTGTAAAAATTGAAAAAAAACACACAAAAAAATGGTAATATAAGAAAATCTTATTAAAACAGTTGAAAGCTAAATATCAAAAGGGCAAGTAGGCAAACAAGCAGGTGAATGTTTAAACTCGACCAATCGGGAGCGTTTTGTGTTATGTGAAAATTTTAAAAAAATTTTTAACGGATTTTTAAATAAATAAATTTTTTTAATTTTCCAAAACTAAAAACGTCTCCATTCAATGTTTGTTTATTTATTCCTAAATATTGTTTGAAAACAAAGACTGTAAAAAATTTTAACCATTAAAAATTTTTTTACAAGTTTAATTTCTGCCTCGCTTTAAACTTCAATTAGTATGCTAATAATTTAATAGAAATATTTATTGTAAATGTTAAAATTGTTCTGAAAACTTGAAAAATTTTTAATTAACTTTTTTTCATCAATTTTTAAATATCGGAAAAGTCTGCCTTTGGGGAAATTCCAATCTCATGACACATTAGTCTAAATTGTGCTTGGCAGACTGTAAAAAAGGTTTTTTGTTACACATTTTTTTTAACAGCATTAGTATGCTTTAATCTTGTACTGGGGAAAAATTTTGCCTGCTTTTTTTTGGATTTGGCAATCAGCTTTTGTTCAACAATTGGCGACTGTATTAAAAAGTTTTTTTTTTTTTAAAAAGTTAATGTTTATATATAATCCTTGCGGAATTTTAAAGGTGATCTATCTAAGCTTTTGGGCAAAAAAATACCCCTATCAAAGGATGTAAAAAATGGTCTCTTTTTTTGCCCACCTGGTTTATCATGTGTTACAACTAATTCAACCAGTTTCTTGAAAAAGTACAAATAAACGTTTTACAGGCATAAGCGGATTTAAAGTATGTAATGTTTCGTTATTTTTCCTCCCAATATTTACATTAAAAAAAAAAAATTTTTTATTTTATCAATTACAATGAAATTTGACTATTTAAGTAAAACATTTATCCAAATTTGTTCTAAAATTTGTTAAAATCTTTATATATTCCTTTAGCCCTTTTTTGATTATAATTATTCTTAACATAAAATGTTTTTCCTTTCTTTTTTAGAATAACCCATAAATAGTTAAATATTTTACCAAATAATTAAAACTAATGTCAGTGTGAAAGAAAGTCGTTTGACGGATATGTCAAACTTCATGGCTAGCTAATTGATGAAATGAAAAAATTCAGCTCAATCTGTATATTGCTTTTTAATCCGATATACTAATACACTTATATAATAAATGCAATAAAAAACCTTTTTATCAAAATTTGATGTGATAAAAAGACTTTTTTTAACACATAGCAACAAGCAGAGTTTTAAGATTAAATAATTAATTTGGCAACGCGGTAGAGTGGGCCAGAATAATTTTAGTTAACTAAAAAAGTCCGCACGGTGTTTAAAGGTTCTTTATGACTGAAATCAATAATGAAATAAAAATTTTACCAGAAAAATATTGCCTGTTCAGAGGTATATAATAAGGACTGAACAAGATCATATTTGTGGCTTTCCTGATAATAAAAAAAAAAGTTAAATAGCCATATTGTGTATTTTTTTCTGTAGGATACCGAAGAACACTTAAGAAATGATTTGAATTGAAACAAAAGAGATATGACATAAAATTTAACATTTTCCTAATGAAACACCTATTTTTCCATTTTGAATGTGTCTCACGTAACAATAAAAACCTGAAATGCCAAAACACAAAAAACTAGACTTTTTATGAATAAAGAAAATAGTCGATCCAACCAATAAAACCTATTTATAATCCACACTCAGCCAGTTGCTATGTTATCAGTTTTCTACACTTATTCTAAGGGTCGATTGAATAATCAGTTTAAACCTAAAGTTATTATCAAACAGTGTGAACAATTTTTTTTTATACCTTAAATTCTTGTTGTTACTCAAACTTTTCTTAATAGACAATATGTTTCACTTTTTAAGACATTTTAAGGTATTATTGTCATTATTAGGGAACAACAAAAGGTTAATTGACTAAAAGCTAAAATTTGAAGTTTTCTATGACGTTTTTAACAAAGTCTTTCTTTTAAAAGTGCCTTCTTTGTTTTTATTTTAATCCAGGGTAATTCCATCGCCTGGCCATAGGAGATCATCCAAATTTTAACAAAAAATCCTAAATTTGCCTTTGCCTCTATCTAGGTGGCATGACTCTTTATGTAACTTCTGGCGGGTAATCAAGCTTCTTCCATTTATAAAATTTAAATAGGAATCAAGATACTGACTAAAGGTGCCGATCTTTACTACCTGACAACTCTTTTTTCTTTAGGTCATTGAGGATTACCTTAATCTTTGGCTCACATTACAAAAAAACAACTCGGTTTAAGCTGATCAACAATACCCTGAAACTAATTATAAATCCTAAAGTACCCAGGAAACACATAAGCCTACAGGTTGTACAAATTTAGAGCAATTGTTTCTTAAAAAATCGTTAATGGAAGCCCCAAATGTCTTATATTAAATACGAAAACTATACATTTTTGGTAAACAGAAAAAAACATTGATTTTTTTAGAATTTATACAATGTAAGAGAACTTAAGAATATTCTGAAAAAATATAGCAGCTTTTTTTTTTGTTGGCAATGCACCAAAAATCCTTTGGATCGGGATTTCAAATAACTTTACATTGTATAATTAGACACTAATAGTATAATTTACTTTGAAGCTGCCTCCAGCCAAAAAAATAAACCTTAAATTTGCCAACTCAGCTCAGGCATATGGATTTCCTGGGAAGTATCCTAGAATCTATCTTTCGCCGACAACATGTCATTATCGTTTAGCATCTGTAGGTCTTGGAATTGCAGAAACTTTTCCTGATTCCTGATGTGGGCGTAGTTCGCCGACAAACACATTAAATAGTGAATCTTTAAATAAAAATATAATTTTAACAAATTTTTTTAAGAAAAATACAAAAAAATTATTTTTGTAAAATAATTCAACAATTACCAGTTTTTTTAATATACTTACTAAACTGAGGATGACCAAAACGGGAGAAACGGAGCTAAAATAAACATAATTTCCACTTTCTCCACATAGTCCTTACAAAAAAGCTTTAAGTTACTTTCGCCTTCCACCTTCATGTGCTTTGGGAGTTCCAGCAGGGAAAAAGGAAATCTAAAATATAAATTTTGAAAAAATTTTTATAATGGCTATTTGACAGGTTTTTAAAATCAATTTTTTTGTAGAATTTAAGGAACCCCGAAAGTTGTTTTTTTTTTTTCTGGGACATATTTGGAAAAATATCAAATTAAAAAAATTAAATTTAAAAACCCCAAAAGCTACGAAAATGGGTGCAAGGGGGCGGGAATTTTCGATTTTGATCTGTGGCACATATCTACATACATTTGTTGAATTAAAAAAAGAAAGTGGGTTGGATTTAAATTTTTTCATGATTTATGTAACGAAATGAGTTACAAATCTGTGCAGTTCAAAATGTACAAATAGCGTTAAAAACCCGGAAAAAAATTTGTAAAATTTTCCCAAAAAATGTCAAAGTGCGCCGAAAGTGGTTGCAACTTTCTCGGAGGGATCCTAATGACATAGGAATAACAAATATTCGCAAAATATAAATCCGATTTTTTTCAATTTAAAAGGGGGGTTTTAAGGTATCCATTGAAAAAAATTTTCATTTTA
>JAHBCN010011617.1:0-28668 GCA_019359885.1 Listronotus oregonensis
AATTTAGTGAAAAAAATCAAGAATTTTGTGCAAAAAAAAAGAGGAATAGTGTAAATAAGGTTAGTTTGATTTTCAATTTTGATGTAAATATCTAAACGAAACATTGCCGATTTTTTTTTCAGATTCGTAATCACGCCCCAAAACCCCTGTATACCAAATTTGGTCAAAATCAAAAGAGGAAAAAAAGGAACTTTAACATAAAATTGTATTCCTTTCATTCAATTAGAGGGACCTGTATATATTAAAATTTCCTGGCTCCCAGTAATCAATAATTTTGTCCTTTAAAAGAGTGTAATAAAAAAAATAAAAGACCTAAATGTAAACCTTATTTCTTTTAATAATCCACAAAATACACTAACATTGTGGAAATCATCTAAAAGATAGTTAAGATTCCTTACTTTTCTCATAAATTTCCAATGAAATTTTTTTTCATTATTCATAATTGATATACTATTATTTATTCGGTTACCTAAGTTACGTCTTATAAAAACCTAATTTAAAATAAGAAATACTTACCTAAAGTTAAAAAAGGGTATGTTACCCTTGATTTGCAAGAAAAAATACAACTCTAGTCATTTTGTACGATATTATAAGTAACAAACAATAAACACAAAATTATAGTCACAATTTAATAAACACTAATACTAAAATAAGAAGGTTTTTATCAATCCAAAAACGGACTCCGGCCCAAAATATAATGTTTTTAACTTTCAACTGTTTATCAGTGTGTAAGTAGGCAACACATTAAATTATTTCGTGGAATTTTTATTCGCAGAATCGGGGGCCAACTCGACAGTTATTTTCATACTGGCTGACTTTTTTTGATTGAATGGGCCATAGCATTGGGCTTCCATACACCTTTAAACTTCCTTGATCTTAACTTGCCTCGTTCGGATCTGTTACGATTCGGCCATTTTTCTGGAGAGCTGGAAAGCGGCACGTGTGCAACCTGTCGCCAAGAAAGAATGCAAAACTCTTCCTTCTAACTATAGACCTATATCATTTTTTCAGTTGTTTTAAAGGTAATGGAAAAATTCATGAATTTCTGAATCTTAAAAGAATTTGAAAAAACACAAAAGTTTACATGATAAATAGTATCGATTCTGTCACAAAATATCCACAGCTGATCTTCCCTTTGTCTCACACAACTGGAACAAGTCCTTTGAGTTTCTTGGTAAAACCCAGATCGTTTCTCTTGACATACCCAAAGCTTTTAATTAGATTTGACATGATCAGTTTTTTAACGAACTTCCTACGGTGTTCCACGTAAGCTTTATTCTTGGCTCTTCAATTTTCCTTTTAGTCGACGTATATCAGTTATTGTTGATATGGTCATTCTTCCAGCTTCTACCAAATTAATACTGGGGTACTCCAGGGCTCGGTACTGGCACCAACTATGTTTTATTTTTATATTAATGATCTTTTTTCTTTCAAAATCTATCTTATTCATAGTTTTGCTGCTAATAGTACCCTCCACTTTAATATTTAAGTTCTTAAGCCATCCTGTAAGTCTGATTTGGAAACAAGTGCAAGTGCAAGGCTCTTTTATAAGACCTGAAACTAATCTGGGATTGGGCAAAAACTGTCCAGTTTAATGCCAAACAAGAAAGTTGCTGTCGCGAAAAAGTCTGTTTTATGCTTACCCCTTACATATGAGCGGTCAAGTTCTTGCAAAACAAAGAATCATTTAATCTTGTGGGTTTTACTTTTAAGAAAAACCCCAAAAACTGGCACAAACACATTTTACAAAACTTGGATTTCTTTTCGAGCCAGCCTTTTCTAATTTGTATACTCTGCATGTATCCCAGATCAGACCCTCCTTAGAATATTGTTCTCATGTCTCGGAAATGGCTTCTCCTATGATACATTGTTGACTTCATTCCAAGAAGAGCTGTTCGTCTTATTGATGGTCCCACATTAACAGAAAGGCTTCTTTCTCTTGCCCACAGAAGAGCTGTAGGGAAAATGTCGCTCTTTTATAGGGGGATTTTTTAGGTTTTGCCCAAAGAGATGGCCAATTTAATTCCCGAGAACACTACACTTCCATGCCCTCCTTTAAGTCAACTTAGGAGGGGGACTTTTGTTTAATTTTACAAATAATAAAATCATTAGTTACTAGCAAATAATGAATAAAATTATTTAGTAAACTCATGTATAATAAACAAATAAATAAATTATCATAGACAAAATGAATTCTTTTTTCAGAAATTTATATTTAAAATTCATGTATTTTAAAAACTAACCCTGGGAATTTTTTTCCCCCAATTAAAATTTTATTATGTCGGTTTGGTGATACTAAAATATTTAAAGAATGACATGATGAAATTTAACGGTCCTTTAAGTAGTAGGTAGCGGTATATTTTTTTAAAAATTTACAAACTTTAAGTTGTTTTGTGGAATCAGGTTTTAAATGCAAATTTTGATAACCTAGTGTGACGAAAAGACATAAAAGATGAAAATCTACGTTTTAAAAGCCGTTTTTTCTCTTTTATAAACATAAATACTTACAAAATAAAATTAAGGAAATGGAGGTTATCGAGAATTTTCAGGGGTCAGTTATTGCAAGATTGGTTCGAAAACAAAAATATTTCCCATAGTGATAAAATCAACTAAAAGGTTATGTTTAGTTTCAGTATAAATTTGCATATTATTTATTATTAAAAATAGATTATTAAATTTTTTATTTTATTGTGGGAGTAAATACTTTGGGGCCACCAATAATGCGTGTCGCAAGTAATGAGCTTTTTAAAAAAAGTATAATCGAAAAGGTACAATCTTAAAAAGCAATTTAAGTATAATGAGGTATTTTCCCAACAAGTGCGTGGAGAGTGGTACTATTCCGCACGCGACGGCAATTGCGCGAACGACGCAGCGAAGTCGGCAAATCGTCAAGGGCGGAAAAACACTTTCCCATGTGCTAGGTACAAATTTGTTCCTAGAATCGAAATTCCAAGATAAAAGTCAAAGGTTTGTAAATAAGAATATACTTAATACAAAATTATTAAGTTCTCAAAAAAAAAAGCTATTTTGAAGATTTATAATTGAGTGTTTTAGGTAAGATATTCATTACTTTATTCAATCGTGCAAATATTACTTTTCAGTGCTAGTAATCCTGTAAAGTTACTTTTTTGCACGATTTTTTCTTTTGAGTTATAAAAAGTAAAACTAATTAAAACAAAAATCTTTTTTTTTGGACTAGAAAAAATAAAGATGTCTGACAAGTTTAATTTAAAAAAACGCCTCTCTTTTAAAATTTTTACGAACGGTTTTTTTCCGAGATTTAATACCGTGCAACCTATCCCAAGAAAGAATGCAAAACTCTCCTACTAACTATAGACCTATACCTTCTGCTGTTGTTTGATAGTAATGGAAAATTATTACCAAACTTAAAGTATTTAAAAAAAACACATGATCTTACATGAAAGAAGTATAATTTCACAGAAATCCACGCTGATCTCCTTTTCTTTGTCTTACACAACGGGGAACAAGTCCTTGATTTCTTGGTGAATCCCAGACGTGTCTTGACGTATTCAAAGCTTTTGATCAAACGGCATGGTGGGCTTCTTAACAAACTCCTTCCAACGCTCTTTTTACCTAAGCTTTGCTCTTGGCCTCAGTCTCCTTTCTTCGAGTATATCAGTAATTGTAGATGGTCGTTCTTCCAGCTTCAAAACCAAATTACTGCTGGGTGTCCCAGGACTCAGTATTGGTACCCACTTTGTTTTTTCTACACATTATTGATTTTCTTCCACACTCAATCCCATTCATAGTTTTGGCTAACGATAGTACTCTCTACTCTAACATTGAATTTCAAGCTAGTCAATAAGCCTGATTTGAAGACCAAGCGTAGGTCAATGCGGATGTCTTTCACAAGACCTTAAACCTATCTTGGATTGGGATGCCAAAAATCTTGTTCAGTTAATTGCCTTGAAAATCCAGTCATGTTCGCTGTCGCGAAAAAAATCTGCCAATGCTCATCCGTTACATAAGAGCAGCCAAGTTTTGCAGAACAAAGAGTCGTTTAATCTTGTCGGCTTCACTTTTGAGAATAACCTTAAGTGGCACAAACACATTACATCCATAGCCTCAGCAGCTTAAAAAAAATCTCGGATTCCTCTTTTAAGCCAAAAAGTATTTTTCTTCTTCTAATCTGTAAACTCTGTATGTATCCCAAATCAGCCCCTTTTAAGAATATTGTTCTCATGTCTGGGGAATGGCGTCTCCTACAACACTTAGCATTCTGGACTCCATTCAAAGAAGAGCTGTTTGTCTTAACAATGATCCCACGCTTACAAAAAAGCTTTCTCCTCTTGCCCACAGTCGAGCTGTGGGGGATCTGTCGCTCTTTTATAGGTATTTTCACGGCTTCTGCTCAAAGGAGTGGCAAGTATAATTCCTCCTCTGGCAGCTCCCAACGGAGCAACACGTAGTGCAACTTTTATGTATCCTTTTACGGTTCAACTTGAGAGGCCCCAAACTTTTCGCTTTATTCGTTCCTTCATCCCTAGAGTGTCGAGACTATGGAACCTGCTACCCGCAGAAGTTTTCCCTTCTCCCCCCAGTCTTCAAATATTTGAGTCCCGAGTGAACAAACTCCCTCTTACTATACTTAAGACACCTATGGTACATTAGTACTTAGACCTTGTCCTTCGTGGACTGTCCAAAAATAATTAAAAAAATAAAATTATGTTTGTCTCTACTATCTGACGTCCTCTTGAAAACACATTCTACCAAACGTGTATTTGGAGTTGACTTTAGGTATGTAATTGATTTATTTAGAGGCAAAGCAACTAAGTATTACATTTTCCATTGTACCTTCTGACAAACAGATCCATGGGTGTTCGCGAAGACGTTTTTAAAATATAACTTTGTTTTTACGCTAGGGAATCTTCAATATAGATACGGCTACACTGTGACCTCCATCCTCCATGCCTTTTAATTTTAGTGATATTGTATAGAATTTGCCAACAAGGATGCCGAGAACCATCGAAAACAGTGGCACGTGTAGTCATTTCTGGATTTTTTAAATCCAGGTATCTAGCAATGTTACACAGTATCCTACCAAATGTAATGAGACCAGCGCTTTAATTGGGGCTTTTCCGTTTCTATTAAATTGGAAAAAGTTTGTTTGGGGTGATCACAGGTCGCGCAGCTAGGTACTTTCTGTACAGCTTTTGTAGCTAGGTTTGTCCTAGCTGTAGAAGTTATAAACTTCAAATATTCTTGGCTTATTGGTTTTGTAGATGGTGTGGTGATAACCAGAATGTCTTCTTTATCTTCAGTATCTTTAGTCGTTTTCTTTATCACCTCATCACGTCAACAAGGACAGCTTATACTAAACATTTCAGGCTATTTTCATCACGAAATAAACGTTAATAATTTTTTACACATTGCTGTTCCAAAATTTTGGATTTTTTTGGATTGTAGTTATTGCTGATTTTTTTCAATAAGAATGTACATTTATAATATTTGCTTATATCAACGTCCTTCTCAGAATTTCTTTGTTTCGTACAGTTTTCTTAAAAATACGCAACCCTGTACAAAAGATAAGTGTGATAGGTTAACTTTGAAGTATTGTAAATATACGAGTAAAATGACAGATCTACATGGAACTACACACGTGTTAATAAAAAAGCACTACTATTTTTCAAAAAATAAAACAACGACCCCACGAGTGCCTAGAGTTGCCGCGAGACACGAGATACGAGACGTCTCATCTCGTCTCGTCTCGTCTCATTTTGTCTCGAATTTCGAGACGAGACGACGAGATAAAATCCTTCGAGACAAGCTCGAGACGAGACGAGACGAGACATCTCGAAACATTTTAATGACTTAAAACTTAAGTGAACTAACTGTAATAAATTTCCAACAATATATTTCTAGTTCTTAAACATTATACAGGTTGTTTAAGATTAGTGTTACAAACTTCGACAGCAGTTGGATCTTGCAAAAATAAGTTTTTATAAACATAGGACAAGAAGTGCATCGTTTTAGAAATACGGGGTGTTAAAAAAAAGAAGCTTAAATTAATTGCTTTAAAAAGTATATCACCCTGTGGCTTTATTATTTTTTAATAATTTTGAATATTTTACTCATGTACATATTTTTCCATAAGAGAAGTGGTATTATGGAAAAATTACAGCGGAAATTCCACGTCGTCTAGGCAACCTGGTTTTTCCACTTACTCTCAAATTGACAATACGAAATTTTAAAATAATAATGACGGTTTGTTAAATTAATATTTAATTTTTGGTTAATAAACTTTATCTACGTTTTTGATTCGTGAAATATTCTCCCTAAATACCGCTCGTGCTTTAAGATTAACCAGATAATTTTTTACTTATGCGTGTTTTCTTTAAAAATTTCACTCGTCCCGATTCTTTTCTTATACCCTTTTGAAAAGTAGGAGTTTTACTTTGTCTCTGTGTCGAAAAAAACTGAAATAACGAAAAAGTTGTATTTTAAGTTGTTTTATCAAAATAATTGTTTTTAAAAATTATGTACAATTAAAGCCTTTTTAACTTTAGGACCTGGTATTTCCAATTTCGAAACGATGCATATCCGGACTTATGTTTATAGAGACTTTTTTTTGCAAGATCTAACTGCTGTTAAAGATTTTAAAACTATTGCTTAAACACCCTGTATAATTATAAAAAAAAAATTCTAGAAAATATTTTACCTGTGTTTTGTAATAGAGTTTATGACTTATGTTCCATTATCTTTTGAATTTTTTTTTTCTATTTTGTGGACATTTTTATGTCACTTATATGTTCTATATTATCTATATTTTACTTTTAAATAAAAAAACAAATTATTAGGTTCTTTATTTTATTTTTAGTTGCATATTATAGTTGTGCGTAAAGTCTGAAATCACCATTTTTTTAAGAAAACTACACAATTTTAGAAAAGCTCAATTACGTTAACTTTTATTTTACAATGCGTGTTTTAAAAAATATAAGCATTTATATAGGGTGTTCCAAAAAAAGAGATACATCATAAATGGGACAGCCCGTATTTTTTTACATATTTTGTTTCTACGGTTAATTTCAAATGTTTTTTATTGAGTGCCTATGCAGAGGGTTGTTTTTGCATGTTTTTCTATTATTTGAGGATATGCCGCTATTATGTTTTAAAAAGTTTTAATTTAAACTAAAAACAATGCATCTTTTAAAATACATACCAGTTTGCAGCAGATTTTGCAATTAGTTTTTAGGTATATAGTGTACAGGTGAGTCAACGATGGCGAGATGTAATTTCATGCCTTGAATATAAGATTTGTAGATAAAAGTGCTTATGTAAGTATTAGGTATATCGTTAAATAGTATGCTAAATTTTAATTTTGAATTAGACAGGGCTACTCATATTTTTACAGTTTTGGATTTTTATTTATTTAATTCTAGAAATTCTATACCTACTTTATATTCTATATCCAGAAAGGGTTTCGTAAGTATAAGAATATTGCCATTTAGGATAATTTGGGATACTTAATTATTATGGAAAAAATTAAAAAATTTGTAAAAAAATTGAGAATGAACATTTCTAGAATTAAACATTGGAATTAATAATGTAATGATTAAATATGTGTGTTCCATTTAAAAATATGTCTTTTTATCACCACCTTGTGCATTGTGCAGATAAAATTAGTTTAAAGAATGTGTACCCCTGTACCTAAAAATAAAATCAACGAGTCCAAGCATTTTTCTTAAACTTTCGAACTAATTCTTATTGAAATTATCCTAAAACATTACTAATGCACTGTATATTAAAATTAATTTAATTGAAATAAACCAAAACAACTCGAGATTAAAACTAGACGAGACGAGACAAATGTTTGTCTGCTCTTCTCGACTCCTTATCTCATCTCGTCCAAATATATTATCTCGATATTTCGAGACGAGACGAGACAAGGCTTTTTTAAAGAAAGTTTTGTAACAATTGCTAAATAGATACAATGAATAATAGCACACCAATAATTTGATACTCACCAAGTAATCAATAACTTTTTTTAAACAAGGCGCCAAGGCACTTACACCGATCAAGATGAACCCAACACTGATGGCTAACTATAATGAAACAGCTGGGTTGGTTTCTGACAGGTCGAAATATGCAGTACTTACGATCTACAGCTTTATTAATATCTCTCATCATCGTAGATCGGTATCTCGTATCGAATCGGTTTTTGGCGCTCTAATAGGAAATCCATTACACCTGTGCAGGGCGCCGCCCCCCGGGGGTGGGCTTGCAATTAAGGCGATCGGCAGGGGGCCGCGAGGTAAGATTCCGGGACTAACTTGAGATGGTACTTAGGTTTTGGTAATGGCTGTTGGGAAATTTCGGTTATTCAAGTGTTGTACAGGGCAGAGCTGGGTAGGAATCGAATTCTTTTGGAATCGATTCCTTTTTAAGGTCCGAAAGCTAGAATCGATTACCTTTAAAAAATACGATCCGTGATCCGGATTCATTATATAATTTTAACTAGCGGAGTGATTTCGTGAGTCTATCGTGTCGTTTTTTTTTGGCGTAGAACCAGGTCAAACCAGTTAGGTTCCTTTGAGTATGTCACCGGGCACATGAAATCGTATTTTACGACATTTTTTGTGGTCTCGAACTTTTTTTAATTAAAAAAATATGTTTTTTTTCCGTTTCCACCGCCATAACTTTAAAACTATCAAAGATACCAAAAAATTTTTTGTGTCAAATTAAAGCTCAAACTGTAACGCTTTTAACCTTATAAACTGTTTGGGCACAATTTGCACTTTCATGCCTTTAAAAATCAGATAAACTAAAAGTATATATTTATTGTATTGAAATTTTCACAAATCGATAAACTTTTTTATTTTTGAAAATATTTTTACACATGCAGCGAAGAAAATATAGCCAATTACTAACAAAGTTTTGAAAAAAAATTTCCTAGAGCGTATCGTTTGGCAACAGCGATTTTTTTTTCAGACGTAAACAAGTATTATCGGGACCCAATAGCCCCGCATGCGGATAGCGTTCGTAGTAATACATTAGTAGTGGTGGTTGTCGAAATTTAGAGTGTGTTATGTATTTAGAATTTTAAAAAGAATTAATTGTAAAAAATTGTAATGGATACAGATCTTTTTAAAAGACCTAGAATACAAGGGTTGTAATCATTACTATCAAGTGCTGAAAAAAGGCAGGACAATCTAGCAAAAGAAATTCTGTTAAAAAAATGTTATTTTAAATGGCGAAATAAAAATAAAATATTATAAAGACTGTCGTAAATCTTACACAGATTCTCAAAACTATTATCATAATTTGCAGTCAGACAGTGGCGCCGGTCCTTCAAATTATTGTGACACTAAACTTAAATGCGATACTTTTAATATTAGGAAAATGTGTTTTTTTTTGCAACAATAGTAAAAATAAAAAGAAGAAAAGTTAAATAAAAAATCTGTTTAAACAAGTAATTTAAATATTATTATGTACCTACATAGTATAGTTGTACCTTTATATTAGTTTATATTTTATACTGAAACAAATACGAATTTCAATTTTATCCTTATAAATCATGTTTAGGGTATTTATTTTTTTACATAGTACTGCATCTTTTTAGGTAGTAGAAAAGCTACCTATCAAAAAAGTAATAAAGCTGCCAGGAATAGAAACGACATTAATATGATATCTAAATTACGTGGCTATAAAGATTTATTTGGGTTTAATGAGAAATATCATAAATTATGTTACAGCCACTACATCTCTGAAAGAAACATAATATCGCACAAAAATAGGAAAACGGTTTCCGAACCTACCTGAAAATAGTTCGACAATATCTACCTTTTCTGCGAGTATTGGTAGTGATGTTCAGATAGATCTTTTACTTCCTAAAAAATGTCCAAAATTTAAACTTCATTAAGAGCTGCTGCCATAATACATAGTGCAATGGCTTTATGTCAACCCAAAATTGAATTTTCAACATGTACTTGTGTGAAAGAAGGACTAAAATGCTGTAAGGAGTGTAAATTTCGTTCCTGCAATAACATATTAAAGATTATAAGGCAGAAATGGATTAAATTTACGCAAAATGCTACTAATGAAGCGCCTCAATAACTACTTACATATTACATTTTTGGGTCTGTAAAGAAAATCACCCCCGGAATTGGACGATTTTTAAATTTGCAATGTAAAATATACTTTAAGTATTATTATTTAAGGCAAAAAAATGCGGATTATGTGGTTTTCACCAAGAAAAGCGCAATAAAAATTCTAAAAATTGGTCATTATTTGACATTTTATTTTAACTATTTACGATTTACATGTGATAAATTCATGCACCGCTTCAAGACGTTTACAGTGTTGCTAAACGGAAATATTATTAATTTTTAATAAAAAACTTTGCCGTTACCATAAGGATAATTTTCATTAAATCAAAAATATTTGAAGCCAGTTACAAATTTAATTAGGGAAAATAAAAAGCCGCTTTAACTAACCAGCACTAATCATGACCGACCAGAACGGCGCATTTATAATAAAAAAACATTTACAATTTAACGACGAAAACCTAACCGGAACTATCCAGAATTAGATAATAGTTTGAAAGTTGTTGTTTGTTAGTTCTGGTTAGTTTTTTATATAAAAAACAACCTTCAATAATAACAAATTATTACAAAAATTCTGGCAACATTGCTTATTCAAGCAGCATTCATCTTTTTATATGGAAAAAAGAATTATATATTCCTTTAAAACGTTTAACGAAGCCCTAGTTTATATTTTATGTATGTACTATATTTCTCAAATTTAATTAAAAGACAAAGCATTCGCAATTTTTTGTTGCTAAAAATGTTTAAAAAATAATGAAGTTTTGAATGTATAATCAAAAAATAACGAATCCCATGGGTGGTTTTCTTACCAGCAACCAATAAAAAAGTTGAATAAACCTACTAATTAGGTGGGTAATTAAAAACAATGATTGATATTTTTGTATGAGTTTAAAAATCTAGCCACCTGTTTTGGATATTTAATTTTTTTTTTTCTAAACAACTTAAGCAGCCCTTAGATCTGCGTTTAAACCTTTGATACAACTTTAACTACCTACTACACTTTCACCGGACCTAAGATATTTAGTCGGTCGGCTCAACCAGCGCAAAATATGACTTTGGCCGTTAAAAATATCACTGACCAATACTATAAAGAAATCTAAAATTTTTGTTTTAAAACTTTTAAACATAAGCTACAATTTGTACGCAGCCATGTATGTATAAATTTTCAAAATAAACTTTTTCTCAATTGCCTAAAATTACGCTACTAAAAATAACAATTTTGAGTTTCGTACTATTTTAAAAATTTAACAAAAAAATATTAGCTTCAAGTGGGACGTTGTTTGAAGCGCTATTGTGTCTACTTTAATTTAAAAAAAAAAGTTAACTTGATAGCATGAATATTATTAGGGATATAGCAGTGGAGAAGTTAAAATACGTGTTTTATTGAAAACTGATTTTTTTTGGGTTTTTTCAAAATAAAAAATCTCTCGACCACTAAAAAATGTCGTAAAAAGTGATTTCATATACACGATTACCTTATTAAAGAATCCCACTAAGTCTGGTTTGGTTCTACGCCGGTTTTTTTTTCTCGATAACTAAGCGACTTTTCTTCCAAATTTTACTCCACTAAACAGGATCCTGAATCGATTTCTTTTTGTAAAGACCCGATTGCAAAAGGAATAGATTTCTATTTAAAGGTTTCAGAGGCCCGATTCTGAGCAATTTTTTTGACATTCCTTTTCTTTATCTATGTTCAAAACAGTGACAAACTTATGAGTTACCTTTGGGCAAAAGACATGTGATCCCTATTTTGACATTCTCTTTCCTTATTTTTACAGAATCCCAGCTCAGGGTATAAATCTTTTAGTGTCTCTATCATTATATTATTTATAACTTTTAAATGGGACATTTTATTATAACTATACAGGGCGTCTCACAAATAGGAATTGAAAATTTTAATACATTTTTATGGTACGCAAACAGGAAAATTCTTAAATGGTATTTATGAAACTTTCTGTAAAATTACAATAAAATGTCCCATTTATAAATTGCTTAAGATCACCTCAAGAATTACATTTTAAAAAATTACAAATATTTATCATTGCAAGTTTTTAGATTAAATATTTTGTAAATTTTAGGTCCTTTTTTTGTAACACCCAATATAGTTCCGAAAAATGTTCTACTACTTTTTTTTTACTTTAGGAAGTTTTATACCACGTCGTGAAGAAAAAGGACCTCAAGGAAGAGCAAGAAACACTCAATTAGAAGAGAAAATTCTTAATGAGATTGAGAAGAATCTCTCTACTAGTATAAGAAAGCTATCGGCTCAGTTTCATACGATAAAGTGGGTTGTTCATGAAAGCCTTAAAGAACAAGCGCTTTACCTGGATCACGTTCAAAAAGTATAATATGTCATGTCGCCCGCAGATTACCCTGCAAGATATAATTATGCAAGTTGATTTCTGCCCTAGTTTGTGCAAAATCCCCATTTCACCAGTATTGTTTTGTTTAGGGATGAAGCCGATTTTAGCCAAGATGGTGTAGTAAATTCTCATAATTTGCATGTCTGGCATGAACAAAATCGACATGCAATACTACATATTAAAAAACAACAAAGATTTATGGTTAACGTGTGGGCGAGAATTATTGGAAATTATCTTTTTTATTAAAGGTATATTAAATGGAGTCATATACTTGCAGTTTTTGCAAAAAAACCTAAACATATTATTCGAAAATGTGCCGCTGGGTACCAGACATCAAATGTGGTTATTTGTGGTCAGTTTTTATTTTAGTACGTCAGCATTTACCAAAAATTTTAGTGACCGATAGATAGATCGTTAGCCCCTAGTGACAAATTCCTGTAAAAGCCCCAACAATTTCCGGATTTTATCGGATATAACAGAAAAAGTAGCAATGGGAATGATTTTTTTTTTTTTATCTATTCGGTGGCATTTTAATCAACTTTAAATTGCGCAACTTTGCCTCCATTTAAGTGGCCTTGTATCTCTTCAAGTTTCCGAGGCTTGAATTTGGAACACTCTGTACATAGAGCCCATTTGGAAAATCTGCCCAAGCGAAAACAAAATTACAGAATACATTAATTCCATTTTTTTACATAATAAATATTTATTATTATATGTTTTTTATCAAAACTTTAAAAAGACTACATTATTTTTCTATAATTAATTTTTTCTCAGATAAGATCAACTTAAATATAGCTTGAATTTTTAAAATCAATGTTCGTCATGCATATTCGCTATAAAAATAAGCATCCATTATTTAATTTTTGTATAGACGTTTGAAAACTGTTGTTTATATTACATTGTTAAAAAAATAAATAAAAACGACTGGTATTTTATTGTGGTAATATGTTTCGTGCTTCACAAAGACTTAATTTTTTCGAAAATGTTTTAGTTTTTCGAAATAAATGTTGGAGTACCTTTTTTGACCAGAACAAAGTATTAAACAAATCACTTTCTTGGTATGTAAGTTAACATATGTCAAAAATTGGGCCAAACAAGTGTGATGGTAACTCCAATTCTGCATTCCCTGAAGATGTAAAATATTTACCATAGTAAATATGTTGTCAAGATGAAACTAAAAAAAAACATTAAACTAAATTTTACGAATAATTTGCTCTAAAAACTTGGGAAATTCTATTTGTTTAATATTTAAAAAGACAAAAAAAGATGGTATGGCGTGTTAATTAATTTTAAGTTTACCTGAATTTACTTCAGCATGTGTAGCATTATTATCTGTTAATTTAAATAATACATGGTTACCTATGCTTGGTGCTAAAGTAAATTCAGGTAAACTTAAAATTAATTAACACAACCTACCACCTTTTTCTATCTTTTTGAATACTATACATATAACAGTCAAATAACCTAATGTCATTTATGACAAAACGTCATAAAAGCTATCAGAATTTCTTAAGTTTTAGAGAATTTTTTTTTTTAATTTAGTTTATTTCTTTTTTTAATTTCATCTTGACAACGCCAACGGTGGCCGACTTGCCACCGAAACGTAGTTTAATATTTGTGGTTTTTTTGGGGGAGTTTTCTTCTTTTTTGTTGCGGGCGATCTGCAAGTTTATGGAGGTCAATAGGGCTGAACAGGGTCAGTTTGTTATACCCCGGGACCTGGACCGAAGAGGTCTCATTTTCCAAAAAGTAATAAGGCGAGCATCCCAAAGAAACAAACTGAAATTTGCCATAGTGTAGTTATATGAATCTTTATGACAAAAATTAAGTATTAAAATATGTTATTAAGTTATACAAATTGGTTTAAGGTTAACGTTTGGAGTCAAGAAAGTAATTTGCCGGGTACCCTGTGTCTCCGTCAGGGGGCAGTTTTCGACATATTTTTCTATGACAAAGTATGATAAATAATAACTTTGGCCTTTTCCAAACGATCCTAAAATTATGCTGTATACCTGCCGGATATACTGTATATTTTCTTGTAGAATGTAAAAGACAACTGAAATATAAAACCGCTTGCTTAAAAAACAAACGAAAAAAGCCAACAAACTAATTTCTTTCATTGTCTTATTTTTTTTGGTACAAAACAAAGTATATTTTATAAGAAAAATGATTTGGTGTTTTTTTTTAAAATACAAGCGAAAAAAGCCAACAAACTAATTTCTTGAATTGTCTTATTTTTTTGTGCAAAATAAAGTGTATTTTGTAAGAAAAGTAATTTTATGTTTTTTTTAATTAACTAGAATGCTTATAATTTTGGTTTCTCAGATTTTATATTCTTCTAAAAACTTATGTGTGATAGGTATAGCATGAGCCTATACAGGGTGCCACAGATTCGAAGCATGCATGGGGATCTCGGAAACCGTAAAAGATACGAAGTCGGTTCAATTATTGCAAAATTGCGCATTTAGGTGCCTAACAACATGCCGATTAGAAAAATTCCGAGTACTTTCAGAGATATCCGGAAAAAAACCGAAATTTGCCCATTTCGTTTTTATTTTTTCTGACATTATTTAAAGAGATATGAAAAAACAAAAGACACTTTCTCATGGCCACTTTTTAAGCTCTACAAAACAGCGTTAAAAGATTTTCCGAACGACGTTTCTTTTTTGTTAAACCATCATCAACTTTATTTTTTTAAATAAGGCACTCAATTGTTTATTGCATTTTTTTGAAGCAGTTTTAATCCCAATTACAATGATGTATAACACTTTATATTTTTCTATTAAATAAACATATTTTCCATAAGAGACAATGTGTTAGACAAGGAACGCACATCATTTCTTATAGGGGCGTTCCATATTTGTTAATAAACATTAAGTGTTTTTTGTAATTGGGATAATAAGGGGTTCAAAAAAATGAAATAAAAAACCTAGGTCCGTATTTAAAAAAATAAAGTTGATGATGGTTTAAGCAAAAACGAAACGTCGTACGGAAAATGTCTCAACGCTGTTTTGTAGGGCTTAAGAAGTGGCCATAAGGAAGTGTCTTTTGTTTTTCCATATCTCTTTAAATAACGTTAGAAAAAAATAAAAACGAAATTAGTAACTTTCGGTTTTTTTCGGATATCTCCGGAAGTACTCTGAATTTTGCAACTTTCTAAATTGGACATGGTTAGTTACGCAAATACACAAATTTGCCATAATTTAACCGACTTCGTATCTCTTACGGTTTCCGAGATCCCCATGCATGCACTCGAATCTGTGGCACCCTGTATAAACTGAATTTATCCCATTATTGGATACAAAGATAAATATCAAAACCAATCAAAAATTTAAAAATGCAAAATAGTGTTATTTATAAAATATAAATTTTTGTGTATTGTTTCAAAGGTATTTTATTTTAGAAAATCTGTCTCCTAATTCACTAAAATATTGCACAATTTTTATTGGATGTTTTCTCAGTGCCTCATCCTTCCCTTTCAAAAAGTCTCACCTATTGGCAGGACAAAACTAAGCTATTAAAAACTAATTTTGTTACCATCGGTCACTTATGGCAGACGCTTATCCAAGAAAAACAATTATACTTTAAAGTTTTTTTTTAAAGGTGATTGATGGTACCGTGGGTTTATTGACAGCTTGGACGCATATACCATTACACTACGTTGATTTATGTTAATCTATTTGCCTTGTGTTATTACCAACCATTTATGTCTCTCAATTTGTTTAAGGACGGGCTATTATAACCGAACTACGATTAAATATCTTTAGAACATAAAGTGGTTACTTGATATAAAAGGGAGATTTACAAAGGGAAGTTTACTCGCAAAACGGCTTTTCTTAAAAATTAAATGAAAGTGAAATATAGGGTTAATAACAGTTTCCTTTATCTAACTGAAAATAACACAAATTTTTTATCATCTGTAAAACAAAATATTAGGCCTATTTGTTATTAAGTTCAGAGTAGGACAGAGTAGAAAAGTTTGGGACTAAAAAATGGAACTAAGTGTAAATAAGTTCCGTATTTAGTTTTTATATCAGAGGCGTATTAGATTTATTTCAAAAATTAAAAATGGCTTTATGGTTATGTTTATAAACAAACAGCTTTGGGTCTTGTAGTAACAGTGCATCTAACTTCACTACTTCGAAAATAAGAGTAATAAAGTGAAAACTAGTTTACACCAGAATTCGTACCTAGTGATGAGCGAGACCGGTCTTGGTCTTGCGGTCTTGATCTTGGTCTTGCAGCAAGACCAAGACCAAGACCGCCTTCTCGCTTGCAAGACCAAGACCAAGACCGGGGTATGCAAGACCAAGACCAAGACCAAGACCGAGGGTTGCAAGACTACGCAAGACCAAGACCGACCTGCAAGACTCTTGCTCTTTTTTCACTTTTTTTTAAATTATAATATTCAATTTTTATATTCAATATACAGAGGTATTCCATACAGACATGACAAAAAATGTGTCGAAAACTGCCTAAAAAGGCAATTATTTTATGAGTAACAGGTTTTTTTAATAAAATAATAATTAAATCGATCACTTCGTTTTTTAATAAAATTATCTAAACACGATAACTAGTAGATTCAGTAACATGTTTTAAAAATAATAAGATTACTACTCAATGATCCGACAAAGCTCGATATCTCCAAAACCGTTTACGACAGAGAAAAACTAAGAGTACAAAAGTTATAGAAGCTGAAAATTACTTACCTATTCCAAATGTTTTTTTTTAATTAGGTATCTAGTGATGCCACTTACTGGATCAAAAATTTCCAAAATCCAGGAAAACATCATTTTTGTGCCACACTTTAAGAAGTGGCATCATTAGATTGCTCCTTTAAACTAAGATATAAATGTAAAAGTGATGGTTTAATAAAAAACATATTTGTCATTTTACATAGGAATACTTTTTATATAAATGGATTTTAAATTTCACTTCCGGTTTAGACGGAAAAGTCAAAACAATGCCAAAAGTATAATGATGACGTCATTTTTGTCAAAACCGAAAATGATATATAAAAAACCATCTACGTCGACATTGTACCTATATGACAGTTCAAGAATTTTCAGCATAATATACAGGAAAGCGATTTTTTTTAATGAATTTTTTGCTATAATTTTTCTGTTTTAGGTTAAAAGCTAAAAATAAGGAAGTTTTCTTGAGTGGTATTGGTTTTTTTGGAACATTCTGAAATAGAAAATAATTTTACAATTTACGCCCTTTTTTCTATAATTTTTGTATATTCGGTTTTTTACCATTATGAACGGTTTCGGATATATCGATCTTTGTCACACTATTGAGCCACCTTGTATATGCAGAATGTTTATAAAATATTTGTACAAACTTTGTACGGCAAATGTTTGACTAATTTGAACATAGAAAGTTTATTTGAACTGAAAAGCTTCCTAAATACCTTTTTTTTAATTAGAAACCAATGTTTACATATCAGAATCATTTTCATGGAAATTTCACTTCTGGTTGAAATTAAAAGTTTTTTTTCTGCCCTCAGAGTACTCAGTATTGTAATTTTATATGCTTCTTCAAAGAAAATTTAAATATTTCCTATCACTAAAATGAAGCGCTATAAATAAATAAACCCCTACATTTAAAATATCCTTTTTAATCAAATAATTTAAATATACATGTAAGGTTAAAATTGGTATATTTCAAAATTTTAAAGCAAAAAATATAGCCTCCTTTTTTATTTATTTGTAAGTATTAAAAAAATATATATTTTATTTAAGATTGCTTAGTTTAAATTATTACTACCAAAAAAAGCAAGACCAGCAAGACTCTTGCAGCAAGACCAAGACCAAGACCAAGACCAAGACCAAGACCGGGTTGTGCAAGACCAAGACCAAGACCAAGACCAAGACCTTCTTTGGGCTTCCAAGACCAAGACCAGACTTGCAAGACCAAGACCAAGACCAAGACTGGCCCGGTCTTGATCTTGATCTTGCTTTGCTCATCACTATTCGTACCAAACACCGGTAATTGTCTCGAAAGTTTCCTCCTCTCCGATTTTGACTAAATTCCGTATGCGGGGGTTTTTTGGGGCGATGATTACAAATCTGAAAAAATATTTTTTCGGCAACGTTTCGTTTTCGACATATTCATCATCAAAGTTGAAAATCAAACTAACCTTATTTACACTATTGCTCCTTCTTTTTGCAGAGAATTCTTAATTTTTATACTAAATTAGCACCCAATATTTCACAAACACCTTTTAAAAACTTGTTTTTATATTTATTTTACACCATTTTTCCATTTAATTGCAAACCTTCGCTTTAATACGCCACAACGTGACCGCAACCATGTATACACTAAGGATTTTATAAACAAATATGGCTGCTGCCTTTAAACTTGAAAGTTTGCAATTTAATGGAAAAAGGTGTAAAATAAATAAAAATACAAGGTTTTAAAAGGTGTTTATAAAATGTTGTGTGCCACTTTAGTGTAAAAATCAAGAATTGTGTACAAAAAGAAAGGGGAATATAGTGAAAATGAGATAAGTTTGATTTTTAACTTTGATGATGAATATCTCGAAAATAAAACGTTGCCGAAACAATATTGTTTTAGATTCGTAATCAGCGCCCCAAAAAACCCCCGTCTACCAAATTTGGTCAAAATCGAAGAGGAGGTAACTTTCGAGACAATTACCCAAACACCCAGTCCTAAATTACACTGACCATAACGGTTTATTGACCAAAAAGTATAAACCTAACCAGACCAGACCTAACAACACGCATTTGATAACAACCTATCCTATCAAGGATTGCCGAACACGTCAAAACAATACCGCATACAATGGTTGGAAAAAAAAGAAAATTTAAAGAAACTGTAATAATTGTAAACAACCAAAATTTATTTAGCACACCTAGTATTGATATTTTAAATATCTGGCAGCCTTTGCTGAACTGAAAAAATCGGCCCAGCTTCGGTGAACAACAGATATGTATATAAGTCGTAGCTTTTAGGAATAGGTTTTAGTTATCACTTGAAAACTGTTGGAGATACATCACTAACCGAAACGTTGTGTATCAGATAACAAATAAAGACAATGAAAGTCCAAGATTTTAGTGTTATTGAAACCATAACAATGTTTTGTAACGAAATATAAGAAATATATTTCTTTAGAGGTTTTTCTTGTAATCCTAACTACTAATTATTAATTAATAAGTTGGGATATGTATAAAATATTTTGGTGCATGCGTCGGTGAAAATATTTAGGAAGAAATATAATACGAAGTTCAGCCGCTAGACACCACATATAAGAATATGGTGGGGGATATGATAGCTTACTTGGGTACTAATAAATAATAAAGGGGGCATCTCGTTCCTGCTTCCCAGCTTGGTAAGTTGTCTGATTTTTGCTATTAGTATTTGATATTCATTTATAAAACTTATTTCGTTTTATGTAAATGTTACTTGATTTTAGATTATTCTAAATTATTATGAATTACAAACTGTGATTCCAGGGTTTGTATTATGTTTTTCGAATACCTTTGAAAGAAAATAACCTCAAAACACGTTTTAACAGCTTAACCTTTCTGGGTAAATTCTCGTTTAATCCAAGTCATCGTGCAACTTTTTACAATTTTATAATTAGAATAGAACAAACAAACTTCAATCTTTCTATCACAATAAATATTTTTGGGAACTGATCTAAATTTTATGAAAATTTACCAATTTCATCAAAGATAAACTCACTAGAATATTGCAAAGAATATCACACGAATCATCTATTTAAAAATCAGTTTCTGCCGATCAATTATGATTTTAGGAAAGGAGTAAATTAGAGAAATCTAGCCAAAGAGAGACCAGATAAACGAAACAACGAGTCCTGGACGAAAGTTAAATTTGAAGCAGTTTTCCATTTTCCTATTAAATTTTCGATATTTTTTATGTCTATTTTTTATTTTTAATAATTTAAATCTCGTTTGAGGAAAACTTACCATATCTTGATTTGTGTAACGGTACCGAGCATTTCTCCACCTCTGACTGAATTTTATCTAAATTTCTCTTTATTTTATCTTCAACTCGTGTAAAATTTTATGAATTAGCAAGTATAAGACAGCATAAATCATAGTGGGGTTAGGCAGGGAGAGATCTATCGTCAGCTATTTAATTATTTTAAGTTGTTTTTTTTGATTAATGTAAATTCATATCTATTTTTAGGAAATTGCCTCTGACGATATAAATCAAATTTTATTAGTTATAAGAAATTAAAGAATTTGGAATATTATTTCCAAATTTGGGTTACTTCTACCTGGAATAAGGAGAAGAATGCAGTGAGATTCTCGATAATTTTTATTATTTTTTTTAACCGTTCATTACTTAACTAAAATAAAATAATTTGTCGTTCTGTTTAATAATATATTTTCTGTAACTTTATTACCGATATAAACTTATTTCATATCTGTAAAACAAGGAGATTGGTGTACTATTACCAGTGTTCTTGGGATATCTTATTTTTATTCTAATTTTATACTAGAATTAGAGATATAACATCTAGTCAACAGCTTTCAAATCAACAAAGGCCAATCTGAGGAACTCCAGGCATAAGTTCCCTGCATACCAAAACAAGGTCTCCACCGTCAGATTCTTCTAACCTCAGGAGACAACTTTCACATCAGGACAGAGCTGCCTTGCACTGGGAAGTATCCTCTAGTCAATACATACACAGAAAGCATAGTTGAGAAAAGGTGACACATCCAAATAACACATTATGCCATTCTGAAGATGTTTCAAATATGTAAAAATGTCTAATAATATCAAATTTCAATCAAAATATTGATTCACCTTTAAGAACTAAAATATTGTGAACACAATTATAATTTTAATAAATTATTTGTAATTTATAATATCTTTCTATCTCCTTTTCTTTGCAAGCAAACGAAATTTCAAGGCATTTTAAAGTCTCTTTAAATGATAGTTTTAAAGCTAAATTCATAACTTGTTAATTACCTAATTTGTCGCATTAAATTATATAGTGCCTTGGGATTTCTGGCGCCCATAAAAAAAATAAGTTTCAACGTCAAACCAAGCTATCATTTCAACAACCTCACCCGAGATGAGTTTCATATAGCCTAGTGGAACGTGGGCTTTTTATAACAATTTACAAATGGTGCCCAACGCCCTTTTTTCCAACCAATTACAGTCTAACACTTTCAATAAAACAGTAACAATAGTGTTTCTGAATGCTAAGCTAGTATTTGAGATATTACTTTGACTTAAAATAATACAACAACTTTATATTATGCTCACTTTGATTTTATTATCATAAATTTTAAGAACATTTTAAAAATTAGTGCCAAACCTATTTATAAAAACCCCACGCGGTATCAAAAGAAACCTGTGTCGGCCTTTCCGTTTTTCAGTCCAAGCGAGAGGCCCCAGGAGGCTTAGCGAAGTCCCACAGAGAAAGCCCCATAAACAATACCGTAAACACTAGACCGACTGGACCAAAATTCGGTGATATTGTTTTTTAGTGCGCAACAGGGTCGGACTCGGTACCTTAACCTAAGGAATATAATAGAATTGTTTATTTAAGTGAAAAATAGTTATTTACCTAACAAGCCCAGTGACCTAGACGGTATTTTAGAAAATGTTTTGACACCAACGCTTTAATTGGTGCATTTTCCGTTTCTATTATATAAAAAAAGAGTTTGTTTGTGGTGTTCACAGGTCGCGCAGCTACGTACAGGGTCTTTGATTATATTTACGTGGCTTCTGGGGCCTTTATTTTTGAAGACAGAAAAAAATGTTTTATATAAAAATTGTAGGATTTTTTCCATATTATCTTTTGAAATTATCAGTAAATAAATATCGCAATAAAAAAATGAAAAAATATAGGCAACTTCAACTTTTAAAAAAGTATGTATGTGTATGTGTATATTATGCGCCACAACGAAAGATCTTTTTCTGATTTCAAATATATATACATTGATAATATTTGGATAAACCATTTTTGAGATATTTTAGTTTAAACTACTAATAAATTACAAAAAAAGTTTCATATTAGTATCAAGAAAGCCATGGAAACAATAGAATTGTTATGTTGCTGAATTTCGGTGAAGGTTTTCTCTGGACCAATAATGTTTATTTTTGTGACTAAACATTCCTGCTGGAAGTGAGGACTTGTCGGTTAAAAGAATTTTATTTAAAAACTTTGGATCCTGCTACATAAACCTAGCTATTTCCAATGCATACTTAGGTCGGTCCTGCATGTTTAGTTCAGGAAGGTTCTGAACGGACATAAATTTATAAGGATAAAATTTGTAATATTTTAAGGTTAAATAAATTTTATAATCTGTTTTATTAAGTTTAGATGCCGCATACGAGATTAATATTTCAGGATTTTCTAAAATTATTAAAAGTAGTTAGTGCAAGTCCAATAGAAAAAGTATAGTCTGGCAACCGTATCTGTGACAGTGCGGCGTCGGTAAGGGGAAGGAAGTTGTAAACCACACATGGGGAACTTCATTCATAAAAAAGCACAGCGGCGTGCGGATTTTCCAAAAGTTCAGGAATATTTTGTGGGTTTTGTTTAAATGAAATAATGTGTACAGTATCCATTAATTTTTTTATATATTTTAAACGTATGGTCGTCACCAAAAATAAAGGCATTTAAAGACCATCAGTAACAATTTCACAAAATATTTCATGGAAAGTTAAAAATGCAGAAAAACGTCATCATCTAATCGTTTTTTTTTTAATTGTTTACCTCTAAGATAGGCGGTATTTTTAATTTTTGGTAATAATTCAAAATGAGGAAACGTCGTTCTACGTTCCCTGTAGTATTATCATTGCAATTTTTAATAAATGACAAAGAAATTTATAAAATAAAAACTTACTAAGTAAGCATTACTATTACTATAATGTTAAATCATTATTTACCCATGTCTCGTCCAATAAATTATATTTGCCCCTTCTTGGCGATATTTTCGTATTTCATGTATATATTTTATGATCCAGTGTAATATATTAGGACGCCCCATTAAATTTTTATTTTTTTTTAATTTTGATATTTAGCCAAAAAAACCGTTTGATATTAGTAACGTAAAGTGTTTCCCTAGAATATGAAAAATTTAATTCTTCTTGCAGTTTTTGCAACGATTTTTTACTTGTCGGGACAACTTTCAATTTAAGATAAAACCTATTTATCATATGTCTTATCACTTGAAAATCAAAAATTTTTATTCTTCTCGACAAGAGAAAGACGCAGTCGTTTTTTTTAGAACTGATAACATTTGATTAAAGGGCTTTCCAACCGTTCGTTATCTTCTTTATTAATTTTTCGTATGAAGGATACGGCAACCCGGTGTAAAGAGATACCCGATCAAGCTTTACGTTTAAGTGGTAATTTTAAAGAATTCGTTTGCGGTTTCTCATCGCTAACCCTATTAACAAAAATAAAACAAAATAAAATGGACAAAAGTATATTTAAAAGTAGCTTTTATTTAATTTTATGAAAAGCTGTATGCTTTATTCTGTGTATAACAGTGTTAGTTCTGAAATAAAAGCGTATTACTCAGTCTTTATTTAGTGACAAGCGGATTGCCTAATCATTGAGACTTGCCCGCTTTCTTTGTTACTTGCTAACAGCTTAATTAAAATAATACTTTTTTCATATTTTTGACGTAAAAAATGGTATAAAGACGAATAGCACTTTCTCGTAAAATATGTTGCAAACAGATGACTTGCCAACTTTAGTTGCCGCTACATATTATAAAGATTTCTTTTCGTATATTTAATGTTTAACCCCAATAGAAAAAAACACGCTTTTACCGTTTTATAAGATTAGTACTTACCTATAAACATTTGCTATTACTTCTTTTGTTTGTCCATGTAGTGTCTTTTTCGCAAGTAAATGTGTTCATTTTAAAACAATAGTAATACTATTAAAATACTTTTAAAAAAACAAATAAGAACTAAAAAATGTATATACAAGGTAGAAAAACAAAACACAACAAAACAAGCAAAATTACACAACACCAAATTTAACACAAAAATAAGGATAAAGCCTTTGACCTCCGACACTGAATGTTTAAATATTTGACATTCCAAGAGAGGAACCAGAAACAGCAACACTTCCAATCACAAGTAAATTTACCCTATAAACAAAACATGTGACAAGCTCCACCAACCAGGTTCGTTTACTTCTGCAACTGGACAAGCCTTTTGTTTGATGTTGCCAGTTTAGACAAAATCGATAAGGTTTTTGAAAAATAATTACCTAATAAATATAATATTCCCTTTTAGTAAAACAAAATAGCACAAATAAAAAAATTACAGTATATAACAACCACATTTAATTTCGCTCTTTTTTTTTCAATATTTTATTTTGTTATTGTAAAAAATATTTTAACATTAAAATTACTACTTGAGTATATAGTAGTAAGTACTATTGCTTTCTTGTAGTTAAACTTCTGGCACACACACGTATATTCGTTCGAAATAGTTTAAATTCCTTGCTGCTACAGTTAAGTTTGTCAGAATATATAATAATTATCCTGAAAACGAGGATATCCAAAACCTTGTTTTCATGTCGTGCTGCAGTCCTTTTCTTCATTTTAAAGCTTTTTCGTTTAATAAACTTTCTTACTATGTATTTAATAGTATATATAGATGGTACCCGTTGTTAAGAATATAATAAGTAATATTCCCTTTGCACTGTCGTCACATTATTATTGTTACCATAAAAAAGACGCATAATAGCGATTTTTTGTTTTTCTGAATAGCCCATCGACAAAAAAGCAATACAAACTACTTTTAATAGTTAAAATGATAAATTTTAACGTTTTACAATATCAATACGTCAAATTTATTAAAACAATTTTATTGTTTTCATAGCGTTCTTGATACTAATATGATTTTTTTTCAATTTATTTATATTTTAAGCTTAAATATCTCAAAAATGGTTTATCCAAATATCATCAATGTATATATATATATATTTGAAATCAGAAAAAAAAAGATCTTTTATTGTAGCGCATAATATACAGGGTGTTCCTTTTAAAAAAGTTGAAGTTGCCTATATTTTTCCTTTTTTTTATTGCGATATTTTTTTACTGATAATTTTAAAAGATAATATGGGAAAAAACCTACAACTTTTATATAAAACATTTTTTTCTGTCTTTAAAAATAAAGGCTCCACAAGCCACGTAAATATAATCAAAGACCCTGTACTTTCTGTACAGCTTTATGTAGTTGGTTTTATCCTTATCTGGGTCACAAACTACAAATTTTCTTGGCTTATTGGTTTTAGTAAATGGTATGATGATTACTAGAATGTCTTTTTTATCTTCAATGTCTTTGTTGGTCAACTTTATCAACTCCTCACGTCGACCAACGCCTGCTATTCCAAAAATTGTAGCTATATTTATCATGAGATAGACGTCTGAAGCATTAAAAATAAAATTTTCTACATATTGCTGTTCCAAAATTTTAGATTTTTTGGTTTATACTCGTCTCGAATTTTTTCTCGAAGAAAATTTCTCGATCTCGATTCAAGACTCTCGAAATTTCGGGGTATCGAAAAAAAAAAAAAACTAAATGTTATTAAGAAATTCTATGTATGGGTTATAACGTACAACACAAGACCAAGGCTGCAATAAAGGGTATTAATTTTTATGTATTACAAAATACTTTAAAAATACAGGGTTATTGGTAAGTAGAGGCAAAAAAATAAAGACCAAATTATTTTAATTCTGAATTGAAAACCAGGAATATTTTTTTTTGCATATTTTCCTTTTTTCCAAGATATTTCACTATAAAGTTTGGAAAAAAAAATTAAATCACATTGTGGGTGTCGCTAATCTCGTTGGCGCATTAAACTATTACGTCATATGAAATCAAGTTTGACTGTTGTCAAAAGTTAGACATTTTGGGACATGCTTAATAATTTTTAAATGTTATCCAATACACATAAACAATATTACCGTATTCTTCGTTAGTGAACTCCGTTTTCTTGTGATTTTTCAATAACAATTGAAAAAAAGTCTAACTTTTGAAAAAAGTCAAACTTGATTTCATATGACGTAATAGTTTGAAAGCGCCAACTAAGATTAGCGACACCCACAATGTGTTTAAAAATTTTTTTTTTTGGCAAAACTTTATAGTGAAATATCTTGAAAACGAAGGAAAATTTGCAAAAAAAGTATTCTTTGTTTTTAATTTAAAATTAAAAAATAATTCGGGCTTTTATTTTTCGCCTCTACTTACCAATCACCTTGTACAGAGGCTATCATATATGCTATGAACTAAAACTACTAAAACCACGGATAACAAAAAACCGCCAAGTATCAGCACCAAAATAAAGAATATTTTTCCAAAAAATGAAAATTAAACAAATCCTTTTTATGTTTTAATTTAATCTTTTAAACCCACATTTTTAAAATTTACCTAGGTACAAAAGGTGAAAGTTTAAAATTGTTTCTTCGTTTGTGAAAGAAGAATGTAAATGTACTACCAGCAACAAACTGGTCTTTTAAAAAATATTATCGATATTACGCAAATTATTTGTAATAGTTTGGAACAGTTTAAGACGTTTACGTTCTTTCAGAATATGAAAATACTTTATCTTTGTCGTTTTTATTTACTTTTGCTATCTTTGCTATTTTTTTTTTTGGGTTTTTTATGTTCTTATGTTTAAAATAAATTAAAACTATTTCTTAGCATAGTTTTTAATTTTCTTTTTCTGGCGTATTTAGAGCTGTGACTTATTGCAGCACTATCAAGATTAAAAAAAAAATTAAATAATTTCTGCTTTTTGTCATTGTTTTTTTTTTTTTTTTGTTATTTCTCACGTTTTAAAAAAAATTAGAATTATTTTTTAGCATAGTTTTTTTTTTTCTATTTTCTGGCCTATTTAGAGCTGTGGATTTTTTGTAACACATAATTTTTCGAGATCGAGAAATTAAATAATTTCTCGATCTCGTAAAATCTGAAGTTTTTTTTTCGATCTCGTCTGAAAAAAAAAAAAAAAGTCCGTTTTCGACTTGTCTCGAAACCCCAGACGAGACGAGACGACAAATTCAATTTGAGAGTCTGGAAATCCTACCAAATACCATAATTAATTTAAAACCCCAACATTTGGCCCCCTAGCGTTTAGGGGCATATGTACTTGACCCCCTTTTAAAATATGCTAAGAATACCTCTTTATTTTATTGTAGATATTTTCTTATTGCACCAGGATTCTACAAACTAAGGTTTTTCTGTAATGTTATCTAAAATTTTCTGGAATAAGAGTACTATTTTCTGCGTTAATGGCCTCTATGTATCTTCTGAAAAACCTTTTCTTTCGAACTGCCCTCGCTATCCATTTTACCACAAAAATTTGCAAAAATGATAAAACTAAAAAAAAGGGTACAGGTGTTGACTATCAATGTTCGATTGTTTGACAGTTGCTGAGGCATAAAACAATATTTACCACCTGCTTTAGAACGAAGTTTTTAACACAAACTGCACCTAACTATTGTATCATATGCCAATGGGATCAAATTGAAATATTTTATATAAATTCTGTCACAATTTTAAAAATCGTGCGGAAAAGTGATACTTTTCGCACGATATATTTTGCGAAAAAGTTACTTATTCTAGTTACCAGTTATTTTTCCGCACGGGTAAAAATATTAAAATAATATTGTTTGAAGCCCTTTATCAAGAAAGTTTTAAAAGATAAAATTGAGTTTGTATTTTTCTAAAAGTAAGTATTTGAATGGATCTTAGGATGATCATGGCACTCTACAAAAAAATTTAAAATTGGACTAAAAAAATAAAATTTAGACAAAACTCGATTTAAAAATGGTGGATTCAGACATAAAATGATCTAAAACATATATGTATAATGTATATAGGGTGTTCCTTTTAAAAATCAAAATTTTCCGACGGTTTCCAGTAAAACCGGAAGCCGCGAAAAGTTGTCATATATGCATAAAAATGACGTTTTGATAAAACAATCCCACCAAGTTTTGTTAATATCGAAAAAAAAAAATAAAAATATAATATATATATATATATATATATATATATATATATATATATATATATATATATATATATATATATATATATATTTATATATATATATATATATATATATATATATATATATATATATATATATATATATATATATATATATATATATATATATATATATATATATATATATATATATATATATATAGTGACCACCAAAAATAGCGACAAAATGGAAAAAAAATTTTTTGCGGTTT
>JAHBCN010011618.1:0-28683 GCA_019359885.1 Listronotus oregonensis
ACTTAAATTTTTCTTTTGCTGTTGGATCTTTTTAGTTATCCCCAAGAATTTGTAACGTTTTATTTGAAATTCTCATTTTTTTACTAATTTTTTTTTTACGGGCTAAAGATCCTGTACTCCAAAAATTTTCTGTCCCCAGTTTTTTTAATTAATTTTTTGTGGGTGGAGCTTTATTAAACATGTTTCTAAATCTTTGCTTGGTTTCTTTTACTGATTTGGTTTCGGCAAACATAATAAAAATTTTCCCTTTTTTCCAACGAAACTTTTTTGCGTTTCCCTAATTAAAATAACTTGTCAAAAATGACCAACAATGGCTGACAATGGGGCTTGTTGCTTTTATTAAAAAACGAGAAAAACTTTGTTTCCACAGGCGATTTTTTAAAAAAACCCCTTTTAAAAATAATATTCCTTTCGACATACAGTCAATTCTTTGG
Organism: Listronotus oregonensis; assembly: GCA_019359885.1. Taxonomy (NCBI): domain Eukaryota; kingdom Metazoa; phylum Arthropoda; class Insecta; order Coleoptera; family Curculionidae; genus Listronotus; species Listronotus oregonensis. The sequence goes on from JAHBCN010011618.1 coordinate 435, forward strand.
AGGTCAAAAAAAATGCGTTATTTTTTAAGATAAAACATTTTTTTACTTTTTTTAAAAGGGGAAAGTTAAAATTTTTAAAAAATTTGAAACATATACAGGGTGTTCCATTTAAAATAACAAAGTTGTCCTATATCGGAAAATCGGCCATTTTTTTTTTGAGCTAATGGAATGTCACAAAAAAGGTAAAGATACGGAATAAATTTTAAAAGAAATATAAATTTTCGAAAACCGCATCTTGATATCTTTATTTGTTAAAAAGTTATTCGCGATCAAAATGGGTAAAAATATGGACGGCCACCCTGTATTTTAACCCTTGAAAATAAACCCCTTTTTTTATGTTTTAAAAAAAAATTGTTTACCCTAGAAAAATTAACATTTTGCCCAAAGTTGTAAAAAAAAAATGTGACTGCTAAAAAGTATGTTTAAATTTTAATTTTGTAATTTTTTAGTCCTCAAAAATCCCCTCCTTACAATATTAAAATGAAAAAAATTTTAAAATAGTTTTTAGAATGCTAAAAAAATTGGGTTTTTAAGCATAACTCCTTTATTTTTTGTGAAAAAAAGTTCTTTAGAAAAATATTTTTTTGGGTTTTTTTTTAAGAGCCCATAAGGTCCCTGTGTCCCAAATTGGTGGGGAAGTATGGGGGTTTTGGAAACCACGATAGATAGAAAATCGGTTAAATGGGGAAAAATTTTTGGGCAATTATGTTTAAGCTAATCCCGTTTACTACATGGTTTTTTTTCTATACAGGTTTTTAAAAAATTTTGAAAAAAAACCCGAAACATCTTTTTTGAAAATGGGGCCCTATTTTTTTGAAAATTTTTTCAAATCTTAAAAACTTCTTCAAAGCAACTTTTTTGTAGATTATGACCCAGAAGTAATTTTTTTTTTTCTACGTTTCGGGTTTTTGAATCATCATCAACTTTATTTTTTTATATGGACCCCTATTATTTTTGCAAAATAGTGTTTTTTTTTTCTGATTTCAACAATGTGTAACATGTTTAATTTAAAGTTTATAACCTTATTTATTTCAAAAAAAAAATATTTTCTCAGTTGGCCTTAAATTTTGGGGAACGTCATTTTTTTTTTGTAAACAATAAAATATTAGTAATTGCCAAAATGGATAAGCTAAACAGATATTTTACAGAAATGGGTTTCGCAACAAAGCTATAACGTTAATCCGTGTTCAACAAAACTAAAGTAACAAGTTAACTGAAACAAATTTAAAACAAAAACAAATAAATGGCTAAACTAATATTTCCCACTAAAAAAAAAGGTTTTGGAAAAAAATTAAACCCCCAAAATTCAAAATTTTAAAAATTTTTTAAAAAATTTTAAAAAAAATTTTTAAAATTCCCCAAAAAACCCCTTAAAAAGGGAAAAGTGGAAATTCCCCTTTAAATTTGGGAAAATGGGAAATTTAAAATTTAAAAGGGTTGGTTTTTTTCAGACCTGTTTTTCCATTTTACAACTTAATTTTTATTCGTTTTTTAAAATTCTAATTTTTTCAAGTTTTTTGGGGAAATATTTTTTTTTTAAAGGCCCTTTAAAATTGCAAATTTTTTTTGGCCCCCATATTAACATTTCTATTGTTTTGGAAATAATGTTGAAAAATATCAAGTTTTTTTTTTAAATAATTAACCATTTTACAAAGTTGAAAAAATTTTAATAATTTTACCCAAACCCAACGATAATGCCCTAGATGACATTCGCCGGAATCAAGGCCAACTAAAAAAATATTTGTTTTTGAAGTGGATGAGGTTATAAACTCTTAAATTATAACATGTTATACATTGTTGAAAAAAGGAATAAAAAGCACTATTTGGCTGCAAAAAAATCCAATATGGCGTCCATGAAAAAGTAAAGTTGATGATGATTCATCAACTTTACTTTTTTTTTTTAATTTGTTGTAACACGGTATTAACGTTATAGCTATGTTTCGAAACCCATTTCTGTAAAATATCTTTTCCCAGCTTATCTTTTTTTGCCAATTACTAACATTTTATTGCTTACAAAAAAAAATGAGGAAAAAAAAAAATTTTTTTTTTTGAAATAAATTAGGTTATAAACTGTTAAATTATAACATGTTATACATTGTTAAAATCATAAAAAAAAGCACTTTTTGGGCCTGCGTAAAAACCCAATTTGGCGTCCATATGAAAAAAAAAGTTGATGATGATTCAAAAAACCCGAAACGAAAAAAAATAAAAATTGACTACTCGGTCATATTTTAAAAAAAAAAGTTGCTTTGAAGAATTTTTTACAGATTTGAAAAATTTTTCACTTATAAAAAAAATATGGCCGATTTTCAAAAATGCATGTTTCAGGTTTTTAAAATTTTTAAAAAACCCTGTATAGATAAAACCTTTAAACGGGATTAGCTTACTAAAAATTTTTAAAAAACTTTCCCCATTTAACCGATTTTCTATCTTTTGGGGTTTTCCCAAAGATCCCCCCCAAATTTTGGGGAACACACTGTATATAAAAACTGTTTAAAACCCTTATTTTTTTTAAAGGGATGAGTTTAACGGGCTGAAACAAAGTAGTGCTCATCTATACATAAGAAAAATTTAAAAAAAAAAAAAAATGTTTGTAATTTAAAAAGCTACAATATCCCCAAATTTAAATTTTTTTGCTATTCCCTTAGTTTTCGAGTTATTTTCAAGAAAAGTAAGTTTTTATTAAAATTCTGAAATTTGATTTTCACTTGAAACTCCTTTTTTTAAAAATTAAGCAATTTTTATTCGGTTAAAATTTTAGAATGTATTAATGATACATAGGAAAAGAGAACTCATTGGGTGGTAATTAGGGGGGGTTGTTTTCGAAGTTTTTTGCACTAAAAAAATTTTTTTTTGGTCAACTTTATTTTAACCCTAACTCACTCAAGTTTTTGATCCCTTCCCTTTTTTTTAAAAAAAAAGAAAGATCTTTCCAAATGCTTTAAAAAAGTTATTTTTAAGTATTCGTCGAAAAATTCGTAGATTTTGCGTTTTTGCCTTTGAAACTCTGAAATTTTGTGTTTGATAAAAACCCCTTTATCCTCAAACCCCAAACCACAACTTTTAATTCCCCAAAAAATTTAAAAAAAAACACAATTTTAAAAACAAATATATTGCCTTATAAATGTCAAAAAAACAATAAAAAACCTGAAGCTTTACACTTAATTAACATCATTTTTTTTTATTTTTTTTACTCCCTTTTGGTCCCTTTCCATTTTCCTCTTCTTTTCGTTCTCCTGAGAGTTATTCCGACCCAAAAATGGCAGAAGTTTTTTTTTTTCCAACTCATTTACGGGGGGTACACTAAATCCAGGAATAAAAGGCTTCCCCTATTTTCCCAATGAAAAATTTCTCGTGTTGAATATTAGTTGAATCCTTTTTTAGGCGGACAGTAACTGGATCGAATGGATGGGGAAAAAAAAACCCCACCCTTTTTTTTTTTTTTAAAAAAAAAAAAAAACCTTTTTAAAAACCCTTTTTTTTTTAAGGAAAAAATTTTTAAAACCCCTTTTTATCAAAAATTTTAAAGGGGGGAAAAAAAAAAAAAAAAATTTTTTGGGGGGGGGGGGGGGGGGAAAAAAAAAAAGGGGCCCGGGGGGGCCCAATTTTTTTTAAAAAAAAAATTTTTTAAAAAAAAAAAAAAATTTTTTAAAAAAAAAAAAATTTTTTTTAAAATTTTTTTTTTTAAAAAAAAAAATTTTTTCCCAAAAAAAAAAAATTTTTTTTTTTTTTAAAAAATTTTTAATTTTTTTTTGGGGAAAAAAAAAAAAAATTTAAAAGGGTTTAAAAAAAAAGTTTTAAAAAAATTTTTAAAAATTTTTGAAAAAAAAAAAAAATTTTTTAAAAAAAAAAAATTAAAAATTTTTTTTTAAAAAAAATTAACCCGAAAAAAACCCCCCCCTTTTTTTTTTTTTTGGGGGGAAAAAAGGGTTTTTTTTAAAAAAATTTTTCCCGGGTTTTAAAATTTTAAAAATTTTTTTTAAAAAAAAAAAAAATTTTTTTCCCCAAAAAAAAATTTTTAAAAAAAAAAAAAAATTTTTTTTTTTTAAAAAAAAAAATTTGGCCCCCTTAAAAAAAAATTTTTTAAAATTTTTTTTAAAAAAACCCCCGGGAAAAGGGGTTTTTAAAAAAAATTTTTAATTTAAAAAAAAAATTCCCAAAAAAAGGCGGGGGGGGGTTTTTTTAAAAAAAAAAAAAAAATTTTTTTTTTTTGGGTTTTTTTTTTAAAAAAAAAAAAAAATTTTTTTCCTTTTTTCCCCCCCTTTTTTTTGGGGGGGGTTTTTTTTAAAAAAAAAAAATTTTTTAAAAAATTTTTTTTTTTTTTTAAAAAAAAAACCCCTTTTTTTTTTTTTTAAATTTTTTCCCCCCCCCGGGGGGTTTTTTTTTTTTAAAAAAAAATTTTTTGGGCCCATTTTCCCCAAATTTTTTTTTTTTGGGCCCCCCAAAAAAAAATTTTTTGGGGAAAAATTTTTTTTTTTTTTCCCCTTTTTAAATTTTTTCCCCCCCCCAAAAAAATTTTTTTTTTAAAATTTTTTTTTTTAAAATTTTTTTTAAAAAAAAATTTTTTTTTTTAAATTTTTGAAAACCCCAAAAAAATAATTTTTTCCGGTTTAAAATTTTTTTTAAAAAGGTTTTTTTTTTTTTTTTTAAAAAAATTTTTTTTTTTTAAAAAAAAACCCGGGGAAAAAAAAAATTTTTTTGAAAAAATTTTTGGGGGGGAAAAAAAAATTTGGGGCACTTGGGAAAAAAGGGGGGAAAAAAAAAAATTTTTTAAAAAAAAAAAAAAAAAAAATTTTAAAAAAATTTAAAAAAAGGGGGGGGGGAAAAAATTAAAAAAACCCCTTTAAAAAACCCCCAAAAAAAATTTTAATTTTTAAAAATTTTTTAAAAAAAAAATTTTAAGGGGAAAAATTTTTTTTTTTTTTTTTTTTAAGGGAAATTTTTTAAAAAAATTTTTTTTTTTTTGGGGTTTTGGGAAAAAAATTTTTTTTTAAAAAAATTTTTAAAAAAAAATTTTTGGGAAAAAACCTTTTTTTTTTTAAAAAAAAAATTTTAAAAAAAAAAAATTTTTTTTTTACCCCCCCTTTTTTAAAAAAAAAGGGGGAAAAAAAAAAATTAAAAAATTTTTCCCCCTTTTTGGTTTTAAAAATTTTTTTTTGAAAAGGAAAAAAAAATTTAAAAAAATTTTTTGGGGCGGTTTTCCCAATTTTTTTTTAAAAAAAAAATTTAAAACCCCCAAAAACCAAAAACCCAAAAAAAAATTTTTTTGGGAAAAAAAAAAAATTTTTTTTTTTTTTTGGTTTTTCCCCCCCCCAAATTTTTAAAAAATTTTGGGGCCGGGGAAAAAAAATTTTTTATTTTATTTTTAAAAAAAATTTTGGGGAAAAAATTTTCTAATACAAAGGTTTGTACTAAAGAAAAAAAAAGATGTTATTACGGAAAGTAAAAAGTACCCTTTGGGTTCGCGTAAACTGGCCGAAAAGTTTGCGGTGGAAAAATTCCAAATAAATAATATCATCAGGAATAAAGCTGAACTAAAACGAATGTTTAAAGGTGTTAATTTAGAATAAAAAAAAAACTCCCGAAATCGGGAGGATTGACAGTAGATCAAGTCTTCTACAATTGATTCTGCAAAGCAAGAGGTAAAAATGTTCCAATATCTGGACCGTTAATTAAACAAAAAACACTTGAGGCAGCAAGCAATTTATAACTGGAAAATTTTGTAGCCTCGAATGGTTGAACACTGTTACCTGGCAATACTAGCCACCCTTCTATAATGGCCAATTATTCTTAATTTTATGGTGGCCGTTATAGACAAGCTTTACTGTATTATTATTTTCATAAAAACTAATAAAGGAAAACCACTTACTTCCTCGTCATACTCAAATATACTCGTATCTCCTTTTTTCACTAAATATAAAGTACATTCCAAGCCGTATTTCGGAATTAAAATCTGTAAAGCGTTTTTCTTACATACAAAACGTAGCCTTCTTCGTCGTTTAGTTTCCCTTTAAAGAATAGCTAAAAAATTAAATTAATTAATATTATTTCCCTGTTCCTTTGGAACCTTTCTTACATGTGTATTAAATGCCACTGACGCTCTTCCAGCATACTGCGCCATTCTATTTCTGTAGTTCAGGTTCTGGCATAGATCAGCTGTTTTCTGCTTATCCAATAAATCTGGATATGTACAGTCTGCACCGCAAGTAACGGCTAAAATACAAATATTTTGGTTTATTATAGGTTTGTTCCAACAAGAAATCCGGTATCGTTTCGAAATCGTTTTTGAACTGTTTTTTGGTGCGCTTAGACGCATGCGCGGCCTTAAAATAGTTTCGAGACGGTACGAAAAGTACAAACGTTGGATCGCTATGCGGATCGTTTTTGGGACTGTCAAATCAAAAGTTTTTGAATTTTTTGTTTTAAAAATATAACCCTACTTATTATTATTTTGTGATCAAAGTTAGCAAATATCACTCATAATATCGTCACTCATTTTTAAAGATAATTAAATTTAATGATGTGCTTAGGAGGTGTAAAAATTAATGTTTTTGAATAAGTAAACAAGCGAGGGAATAGAAAATGCTAAAGCACGTTGCACGCTATTCGCTAAATAAAGTTAGGATTATGCAGAAAAATTAAATTAAGTTAAAATAAGTTAAAGTCACACAAGAAAAGATAAACATTATGTGATCAAATGGTTTTAATTATACACATAAATTAAAATTAAGTTAAGTTAAAAAGATAAACAACTTTTAACTTTCTTAACTTATTTTAATTTTTTAACCTTATCATAAAATGAAATAAATGTTTCCTTTTTAAAATAATTAAACTCCCACACAATAACATCATAAAATAGGCTTACAGAAACTCGTCTTTCCTATGCGTTATAAAAAAATGTAACAAAATTATATATTTTTTATACAAATATTTATTTAACAAGTTAACAAATTACCGGACAGCTGCCAGAGAGTGCACCAATAAAATAGAAATCACGAAAACCCTATTAACAGTGAATTGCCCTACATATGCTAAATTTTATTGTTATTTTTAAACTGATTGGCATGTTTTCACGCAAATGTCTTAATTTATAATAACATAATTTTTGTTAACTTAACTTAACTTTTCTGCATAATCCTACCTTAACAGTAAACACATGAAGATGAAATATGAAACAATAAACATGAAACAGCTGTTAAAAATCAAAAATCCAGTGCCAAGATGTTCAATGCGCAAGTCAACCCAAACAGTTTTCAATTTAGGCCATGTATCAGAATTACCGTTCTGAAACCGTAACTAAACGATCCCAAGTTTTGTTGGTATACAAACAGGAGCGTCCGATAACCATCATGTCTCTGCTGGAACCAAGGAAGTTTAAAGGTGTATGGAAGCCCAATGCTATGGCTCATTCGATCAAAAAATGTCCAGCCCAGTATGAAAATAACTGTCAGAGTTGGCCCCGCCGATTCTGCGCAATAACAAAATTCCACGAAATAATTTAATGTGTTGCCTACTTACACACTGATAAATCAGTGTGAAGTTAGCCAACACATTATAATTTATGAGCCGGAGTACCGTTTTTTGGATTGATCAAAACCTTCTTATTTTAGTGATTAGTGTTTATTAAATTGTGACTATAATTTTGTGTTTATTGTTTGTTACTTATAATATCGTAACAAAATAAATAGAGGTTGTATGGTTTTGTTGTGCAAACCCAAGGGTAACATACCCGTCTTTTTAATTTTAGGTAAGTATTTTTTATATTTAAATTAGGTGCTTTTTATAAGACGTAACGTTAGGTAACCGAATAAATAATAATATATCAATTATGAATAATAGAAAATGAAAATTTCATAGGAAATATTAGTGAGAAAATCTTAACTATCTTTTAGATGATTTCCACAATGTTTTTGTATTTCTGTGGATTATTAAAAAGAAATAAGGTTAACATTTAGGTACTTTTATTTCATTTAATAATTTAGTACACTCTTTTAAAGGATCAAAATTATTGATTACTGGGCAGACCAGGCAAATTTTAATATATACAGGTCCCTCTAATTGAATGAAAGGAAGTACAATTTTGGTACGGTTTTTTGGGGCGCTGATTACAAATCTAAAAAATAAATTCGGCAATGTTTCGTTTTCGAGATATTCATCATCAAAATCGAAAATCAAACTAACCTTATTTACATTAAAGAAGTAGGAATCTTTTTGCACAAAATTCTTGATTTTTACACTAAATTGGCACACAATATTTCACAAACACCTTTTAAAAACTTTTTTTATGTTTAATTTACACCTTTTTTACACTTTTATTTTTTAAGCAAATATGGCTGCTGCCTTTGAACTTAAAAGTTCGCAATTTAATGGAAAAAAAGATGTAAAATAAATAAAAATACAAAGGTTTTAAAGGTGTTTATAAAATTCGTGTGCCACCTAAGTGTAAAAATCAAAATTGTGACAAAAAGAAGGAGAATATAGTGAAAATGAGGTTAGTTTAATTTTAACTTTGATGATGAAGATCTCGGAAAAACGTTGCCAAAATATTTTTCAGATTTGTAAACTAAACTACCTTTGTTTAAAAATAAATTAGATTTTTGGTTTTTCAATCTTGCATTATCAACTTTTTAAGCTCGACATACTGTACACACATAATGTTTACAATTATTAAAATGGATACTCAGGTACCAAAGGTTACTAAACATTTTTAACCACTGTTATTCTGTCTCATGAATGTTTGTTATTAGTGAAAAGTATATGCCTAAAAAGCAGTTATAAAAATATTCACTTTTTAATGTACAACCAGAATCTTAGGATTGGATTAAACTCATTTACACTATCTTGCCCTTCTTTTATCACAAAATTGGTGATAAGTACATAATACTAGCATACAATGTTTGAAATTTATTTTAAAAAATCGTTTTTTTATTTATTTACAAAGATTTTTGGTAAAAATACAAAACTTCCAAAAATATCGACCATTTAAATAGAAGGCAGTAAAGTGGCGCCATCTATTCTTTCCATATTATATCAGATAATATAAAATCTAATATTACACAATAATTTTAAATATTCTATAGTAGTATCCTTTAATACCCAACAATTTTGTGCAAAAAATAAAAAAAAAACAGTGAATGTTGGAATTTGACATTTGATGATGTCAATTTTATAGATAGTAACAAAGAATTATGGAAATCCGTCCCTGACCTACTATTCATTGCGCAAATTCCGCGGGGCCAACCCTCCTATTCCCGCTGCCCTGCACGCCTGGACAATTTTGTTCTACAGTATTGGGCTTCCATACACCCTTAAACTTCCTTGGCTGGAACGCACATTAATCACTGCTCATAAGCGTGATCGTTCGGTGACGGTTTTTCGACGTGTTGGAACAAACCTTATGAAAACCAGTCAGAGCTAGAAGGTAGTAAAATTGTAATTAAGAGTGTACAGGTTGAGCATTTTGTTAGGGTCCTATACATTTTCTCAGAAACTGCAGACTTTTGAGAAAAAAGTTCGGACAAAAGTTTCTTGGAATAATTTATGCTTTTAATTAATTCCACTTTCACATATACAGGGTGTTCATTGTGTTGGCGACCGGTGTTCACTTCCTTATTTTAAATGGGACACCCTATATATTATTAAATATTTAGATAGCGCCTCCAAAGACAAGTTCAACGATATATAATAGTATGGGTCTGTGTCGCGACGTTTCGGATTTATTAAAGTTTTTTTTTTAATTTTTGACCTATTTTTTAATTAATACAAATACGGTAAATATCTTGATTTTTAAATGCCACCTGTATATAATACCAAATCTATAAAAAGAATTAAAACACCTTTTCAACGATGTATAACAACATGGGTCTGCGAGTCACCGTTGAACATGGATGATTGTATTCAGGAAAAATCATATTTTTCTTAAAACCACACTACATCCTATATACTTTAAATTATAAATTAATATAGAATATTTGGTTAACTCATCTATACACGGCTTTTAAGCATAATTTTACGCAGCCGTCAGATATCGTTTTCATCGCGTACCGTGCCAAATAAGTTAAGAATGTTTAGAGGTATCTTGGAAGATACATAATCTGAGTATTCCTCTAATAGGCTTGAAATTTGGTTCGCCCCTCGAGAAATCCAGAAGAAAATAAAACCAAGATTGGATATCTTGAGAAAAATCAGATACTATGGATACGACACAGCTACTTACGCGAATATATTAATTAAGAAAGGGCTGTTATCATATATATCACACATATGGAAAATTAATTTAGTAACAAACCAGAGTATGATATCCTTGTAGTTTATAGAATTATTATGGGGATTTTTTTATTGAGATTAGGCGCGAATCTCGGCCAAAATTTGCAACTGTGATTCGTAGGCGAGTGTAGAGCCGCTATAAGACTTACCCAGTAATCTGTGAACTATAATATCTGCATATCTCCTGATAGGAGAAGTAAAATGCGTATACAGAGGCACAGCAAGTCCGTAATGATAAAAATCGTCTTTTTGTAAAGTCCCACTGGGGAAATATACTGCCTGCAACATGCACCTCCAACATCCTAAGCATCGTATTAAGGTATGGATTGTCTTCGCGGACTGCTTTATCCAAAGATGCCGCTAGATTTTTGCCACAATCAATTTGGATTTCAAAACCCTAAAAAACAACCCCCTCACTCTTTTAATATTATCAAAAATTTAGTGTTAAAATTGTTTAAATATATTAATATATTGAAACCACAAGATCTATACGTAAAAATAAGTTCAATAAGAATCGTGGAAAATGGTGGACAACTAATAATTACCAAAATATTTGACTTGTACACATAAACACCATACTCGCCACTGGACTTTTCCGCACAAAGAATTGGTTTATTGACTGGTAAAGACAGATTAAACATCTTACAAGTAATTTGTACACTACAGTTCTATTTTATTTCGGCACAAACAATTTAATTATAAGCAACAATAGCAGAAGAATACTTTCAAGTACGTTCATTGGTTATTTTTTGGTAACAAAAATGCAAAATAGTTTATTAGAATACCTATAATTTTAACAGCGTGATGGATATAATTAAAACAATTTCACCAACACAAGACGATGTTAGAGTTGGCAACATATCACAGGGAATGACAAGAAACGACAGACATTAGATGTTCGAAGGCGTTGACCCAAGTTTTTAGTTGACGCCTAAGTAAAAACAATTGTGTGAAATTATTAGAAATTTTATTAAAAAACGTTGTTAAAATTACAGGTGTGTTCATAAAGTATTTTGTATTTGTTACCAAAACAATAAGCGTAAAAGTAACGTATTTGTAAAGTATTTTTTTTTAGTTCTCTACTGTAGGAATTCTTTTTTTTTTATCGGTAAATAATTGTATTCTATTTGCGGAAATAAAAAACGTGTATTACTACTGCCAAAAAGGTAAATATTGGAGAAATGACCACAAAATTAACCTATTTTTGAGGTATCTGTAACTTCAAATGGAATTAAAAAAGGTATCAGTTTTCCGGAAATGCGATGAAAAAATTTAAGGGTTCCCTTTCATAAAAAAATATGAAAAAAGGGTTTATATTAACATGGTGGGAAAAGCGTCCCGAAAGCTCGGCCCGAAGATGGTTCATAAAAAAGGTTTTATTTAAATTGGATCTACTTCAATCAAAATTTACTTCTACGTATAGGTTAAAGTGATTTGGGGCCTTTTTTAAAATATCCTTGACCCCTATTCTAAGTCCGGGGGGAAAAAAATGGTGGTTATTATTTAGGGTTATTTTTTTTCCGGTGTTTTTTTCTAATCTTTTAAAAAAATTATTTTCTTTGAACATATTTACGTAAAGGGTTTCCCCTTGGGATGCCGTATAACCGGACTTATAAGGAACTGCATTAAAACAGTAAACAGCTGTAATAAAAATAAGAAGATGCTTGAATACTATTTTAAAATCTAGTTATTCTTTTACACCCAATGCCAAAAAGAAAAACGAATTTACTGGTACCTACTACATTCGGTACATTTTTAAATTTACCTGTGGATTCCACCAAAAACTTCATTTAAAAATGTAACGCATAGGATACCAAGCGTTTCGTTTCCAACAAATCATAGTTGGCTTAATTCAAATGCATTTGAACTTGTTTAATAAGCAACTTCACTTTGTTCACAAAGAAACATAATTTATTTAAAAGATAGCGAAAATACACTCGGCGAAAAAAATATGACCCTAAATAACTAACCACCCCAAAAAGTGACCTCTTATCACTTTAAGTTATACGTAAAACTTTATTCCTGTATTGTGAGTAGATCCTAATAAATTAAATAAAAACCACTTCTATGACACCATCTTCAAGGGCCTGTAGCTCCCTCTGGACGCATTTCCGGACCTATGTTAATATGAACTATTTTTCATATCTTTTTATGTAGAATCGAACCTTAAAATTTTTCATCGTCATTTTCGGACACCCTGTATAAGTGGTCAAAACATTTTTCAGGTCTTAATCTTGTGCAAAAAACAAGATTTATTGATTTTACGCTATACATCCCCCTATTTTTGCATTACACACGAGAGAGAAAAATGTTAATTGCCACCGCCCCATAAAACAATTGTTTTTTCTTTACATGCCAAATTTGGTTTCCGACGTATTTTTGCCCTGTAAACCCGAATTCGTTGTCAATTGTGCTTCATCAACCTTCAGTTTTCTGCAAATTGCTGAAAATCGCCAAAAACATGAAACTAATGCGACACATTGTTTTAGACGTATTTTTACCTCTGAAATATGAATTACAAGTAATTTTTATCAGCATCCTTCAGTCTTCAGCAAATGGATAAAAATTTTCAGATAAAATGACAGATATCAAAAAGTGAAGAAAAAATTCTCGCAGCTGAGTAATGCAAAAATAAGGGGGGAGAAGTTAGCTCTTTATTTAGGGGAATGCATAACTTCCAGAGCAAATAATTTTGCTTTTTGCACAATTAATGGCCAGACAAAAATTTTAAGCACTTATACGTTGCATCTTATTAATTTTAGTTGAAGATACAGGTGTTTTAAAAACAGGCTAAAAACCTCTTTTTTGCAGTCACTTTTTAAAGAGCTAGCTAACAAAACGTCCAGTAGTGGGTGTGGTATTTCAATTTACAATTTTAAAGACGAATATCTTAGTAATTAATAAATGTCTGCTATTTTTTACTATTTTATTTTAATTTATTTTCAAGCCTGTGTAGTGTATGTAACAATAACAATATTTATTGCTGTCAATACGAAAATGAATCTGTCTTACTAAATGTCTTCCAGCTTTAACCAACGGATCAAAATTGCTCGCCGGCGGCGTTGGATGTCTTCTTAACATCGCACAATCAGGAAACTCTTGCAGGATCTTCTGAGCCACGCTTATGTTCGCTAACAACATAAATTCCTCGACCATCGAGTTCGTTTCGTACATCTTCTTCACTTCGACGTCAAGCGGCTCCATCGTCTCGGAATCCATTAGGATTTTTACTTCTGTTGAAGCCAGCACCAAAGCCCTGTAAAAATTAGCGTTTTTCAATGTACAGGGTGTCGGGAAAATATGCGTAATAAATTTAATGTCCAGTTTCTGAGGTCAAAATAAGTCGAGTTAAGCAAAGACAATTATAGTTTTCACTATAGATGCACAAAGAAATGCTAAATTTTTGGTAAAAGGTTCGGACACACGCTGCTATATAAACAAACAGTGTTGCCAAAGCTATAACAATGATAACAGTAATTAGGAATTATTTTTGTAAAAAATATGTCAAATTCGTTGTAATAATAATATTTTTTTTTTGCTGTATAATAATAAAATTTTAATTATGTAAATTTTTTCTTTGTATGTCTGTCTGTTTAAAATTAAATATGAGGCTTACGAATTTGACAAAACAATGTTATAAAAAGAATAACCACTTTGTAAAAGGTCAGTTCAGTGGATGTAAGCAAGAAAAAAATATACTACTGACAAATATTTCTAGACATTTTAATAAACGCACCTGAGAAACGTCAACAAGATTACACATTTTTATATCGTATTATTACCACTTCAGAGAAAATATAACTCAGGAACAACTACACGATATGCAAGGCATCAAATAAGAATAAAAGTTATTCATAATAATTTAATATTATTTTGTTGTATAATTCCAGTACTTCTTGTTATGTGTGGGTGTCATAAAATAAAAAATATATTTGAAAAGTTCTAAATCATTTTTAATCAAATTTTAATTCTCCAAAGTAAAAGTTTACATTATTAAAATTTTATTATTATACAGCAAAACAAAAATTAAATCATTAGTATAACAAAATGGACCTATTTCCCACAGAAATAATTCCTAATTACTCTTTCCATTGTTAAAGTTTTGGCAATAGTGTTCGTTTATACAGCATATGAATGCTTGAGTAAGCGAGGTTTTTCCTAAATTTGTTAAAAAACGATGATGAAGAACAAAATTGAGACTCGTGTTATAATTATTAAAGTCTATATAAATCTCTCCTCACATTTGAACTTCTATTGTAGTAAATGTATGAAACATAATTTCTAAATAAATATAAAATTAAAATGTATTTACTGTTCTTTTTTTTACTTAAAATATAATTCAGATATATTTAGTCATAATTAAAATATACTTAAAATATTTTACCTAAAAAAAATTACACCAAGAGAGTAAGTACCATTAAACAAATAAATAAAAAATATTAAATTTATTGTGTTAATTATTAAGTAATGGAAATTGTTCATATTTATGAATCCATCTCATAACGGGTTAAGCGTATATATACATATATATATATATATATATATATATATATATATATATATATATATATATATATATATATATATATATATATATATATATATATATATATATATATATATATATATATATATAATATTTATTACTTTAAATGAGTAAGAAAACGGAAATAAAGACCATAAAAATACATGTCACTCTACAACAAAAGTTACCCTTTCTCCAATCTTCCTTTTTTTAAAATCTTCGCCAGCTTATTGAGATTTCTTAAAGATTCCGCTATGGAGTCGGTCCTGTTTTTGTCGTCGATAGCTATCTGAGCCTCCTCGTACGTCATGGCGGCTTTCGACTTAATTATACTCTTATGAAACCTGGTGTTCAGTATGTTCGCTTCATGGTCCATCTCCCATATGCACGAAAATGCGAACCGTTCTTCACCACCGCGAAGTGAACACAGGTTGGAACTAAGTAATTCAGGAACCTAAAACAAAATTATACGACACGTGTCGATACAAATTTTTAGATCATCCTGTCAAATCGCTTTTGTAATAGCATCAAATTTAATTTTTCCCAGTTTAGTATGTTATACCTTGATTTTTATTATTTTTGGTAATTTTTTCAGCTGTAATAATTAGTTATTATGACTGTATGCTTTGTTAAAATGTTTGTCAAAGATTTTAGTTGTCAGTCTAAAATACTTTTATTTTTGTAAAGTCACAGTTATTCTTTTCTGGTTTAAAATAGTTCGATCTCTAGACGAAAAAGTCCAAGCTATTTTAATTTAAAGCAAATACTTTGGGACTCTGGTGTCTAAATTTATGGAAACAGGATCAGGAAAAGATGCCCGAAGATCAGGAATACCAAAAATTAGTGAAGAAAGTCCAAGCTGATGAGCACCACGGCACTAATTTCTGGGTGTAAGAGATTATCTTAATACCAATTATCCAAATTGATAGATCGGTCGTGGTGGTTCGACAGAATAGCCACTTATATAACATGATCTAACCCTTTTAGATTTTTTTGTGGGGTGTGGGGTTATATGAAATCTAAAGTTTTAAAATGTTTCCTTGAAACCTGGATGAACTTCGCCAACGCATCATCAATGCGTGTGCAGAAATTACCCTGGAAATGCTCCATAACGTCAAAGAAGAATTTACAAAAAGAATGTTTATATACCAAGAAGTCCAAGGTAAACAATTCCAACAACGTTTAAAATAAACTTGCATTTTTGGTAATTTTTCTTCTATTAAGCCAGATCTCTGTAATTGTGTTGTGTATTGTAGGTTTGCCAATAGATTTAGTAATTTTTTGAATATTATTTGTCAATAAATTGACTATTACTAAGCAAATAACTTAAAATTTGACAAAAATGGCAAAAATAAACCGTCGTTTATTGCTACAGCTAAAAAATCCCATGAGAAATTAATTGAAAATTGGAATTTTGAAATAAAACTGGGAAAAATAGAAATTGATGCAAAAGCAGTTTGATCCGAGAATCTAAAAAATTGTGGCTGTATTCAGCATAAAAACCTTTAAAAATAGGTGTCACACGACCCCCTTTTACATTTAAAAAAATGCATTGATGACGTTACGTCATTGCTGTGACACTTACAGCTGTCATTTTTATGTAGATTGTCATCATTTTGTTAGACATGTGCTACTTACCATATCAATACGAGTTCCCACCAAATAAACCGTCGTAGCCCGTGACGCCGCTTCTAGGTCAATAGCTGTTCCCGGTCTAATGAAGTGAGAAACGTCAGCAATGTGGACTCCCACCTGGAATTATTTGTTAAGAATATTGCTTAATTTATGCGAAAACGACACTTGTAAAACAAAACGAGACTTATTTAGTCCCATTTATAAATAAATAAATACTAATATTTATTGTAATTTATTAATATAAGCAACTACTATGGACATTATAAATATTGCAGTTTTTATTATTGTTCAGAACTTTTTTTATGTTTTATGTTAGATTGTAGGTTTTCACGTATATTTTGCCGAATTTTGATTCTTTATTCAATTCTACATCAAAAATGTATATTACACTATATGTCAATTATTGCTGGTTTTTGAGATAACGACCTATACTTGTGGTATTATCTGATTTACTCATGTAATAATTAAAAACGATTAAAGAAAGAATAAAACAATTAACATAACATCCTATAGTAAATGTTTAAACTGCTGTCATAATTTATTTTAAAATATTTTTTTTAGTGTCAGAGTGACCAATGTAGTTTCTTTATTAGTTACTAATTATCTTAATTTGAGTATTGTATGTTGGAAAGATTGAACTGTTTTGCCACTAAATACAAACTAATTCCTGAAGAACAGCATGGCTATAGTGAAGGCCAGAGTACGCAGACCGCTTCGACGGAGCTCTATAGTGGTATTCTGGATGACCTCTCTAATGGGCGCTGTCCGGTGGCTATTTTCTGTGACTTGAGTCGCGCTTTTGACTGTGTCCCTCATGACAGACTACTTAGGAAGCTCAAAGCATGTGGAATAAGAGGCAGGGTTCTTGACTGGTTCCGATCATACTTGCACGATAGAGAGCAATACACTGAAGTTCGTGACAATGAAAACTATAAATTTCAAACTTTTCAATCGGAACGACTTAAAGTGGAGATGGGAGTGCCTCAGGGAATATTATCCCCAATACTGTTTTCATTGTACCTAGCGGATCTTGTCACTTCGTTGTCAGATTACAAAATTACCCTTTACGCTGATGACGCAACAATTCTAGTCTCTGAGGATTCAGCTGAAACCACCAAATCCTGTGAAAAAATGCTCTCAAAGCTTGTGGATTGGTTTACTGCCAATGGGCTTTTCTTGAATGCATCGAAAACGCAATTTTTGATATTTCATCACAGGCAAAGGCAAATTAACATTACGGAAATAAGGATGCAGCAACTAGCAGTAATAAAGAGACAGGATCATGCGCGCTTCTTGGGAGTATGGTTGCAGGACACCTTTAATTGGGAATCCACACTGATAAACTGTTAGGAAAAATTAATCGGCAATCTTTCAGATCAGGTGCTTAAGACCTGTTTTGAGTGTGCAGCAATTAAAATCTCTTATTTTGCTGAGGTGCAGTCTCGACTTACGTACGGCATACTGCTTTGGGGATGTTCGCCGCAGGCTGTTCGTGTTTTCCTGTGTCAGAAACGAGCTGTTAGGGTTATGCTTAACAAATCAAAAGGGAATCTTGTCGAAGTTTGTTTAGAGAACTTCAGATCATGCCACTGGCATGCCTTTATATGATAGAAGCAGCATGCCATGTGTTTCGAAACATGAATTCACTGCTTGCACATGCCGACACTACACATATAACACCAGAAATAAATCAAGTTTAGTGCTTCCACAATACAGTATGATGTGGTCCACAAAGGTCCGATGCTTATGGGCATACGAGTATATAACCACCTTTCTAAGGTTCTTCGACAGCAAGTTGAATATAGGCATTTTAGAAGAAAAACTAAATTGTTTTTTAAAGAGAAAATGTATTACACCATAGACGAGTTCCTTTCGGATGAAGTGACATGACACTCTTTCTTTTGTGATGTTTTGAAATTTGTTGAACAGATTGTATTTTGTTATTTTATTTCAGTTTTTTTTTTGTGACATGTTTTATATCTTTTTGTAAAGATCTATAAACGAATTTAAATAAATAAATAAATAAATAAATCTTAAAAACCAGCAATAATTGACGTATAGTATATTTGACGTTTTTGATGTAAAATTAAATGTAGAGTAAAAATTTTGCAAAATATACAGGGCGTTCTATTAAAAAAAAAGTACTTAACAATTAAACCTCTATTTTTGAGTCACTCTGTATATATACCAATACTATTAATAAAATTAGTGTTACCAAACACACCTACTTTGATTTCGTTTTTGTTGGTTAATTTGGCCATATATTAAAAATATTATTTCATAGTTTTCAGTGAATTTTTTTCTTTGAAATAGATTATTTTTTAATACTTCTAAGAATTATATATAATAAAATCAATCACTTACTTCAAGCTTTCCACCTTCGATAGGACGACAATGCAGGGCATCGTCAATGTCAGTGCATCCAGGCGGATCCACCGAACAAATATCAATTCCTCTTAAATCGACCCTTTTCTTTACGTCGTCGTCTGTAATAATCCAAGGGAGCTTGGGCAAACAACTCAGTACTTCTTCGGAAAACTGACTGTGAGGAACATCGTGTTCTAGCAGGACGACTTCGTTTTCGGTTTCCTGACTTCCTATACGACCTAATGCTCGAACAAAATGGCCCTGAAAGTGAGTTTGTTTTACCCATTATTTTATCTTTTAAATTTAAAGGTTTTATAAAATAAAATGGCTTTCTAGCAGAGCTATAAAGCCATTTTATTTATAAAACTATAAATTATTCAAGATACTGCAAAGAATTTAGGATACTGCAAAATATCTAAGATACTCCAAAGTACCTAAGATATTTCGAAATAATCAGGTTATTTCAAAAGAACCTCTTTTGTTTTCTTCTTCAGAAGTGTCTAGGATATATACTTAATTACTCCAAACATATAAGATACTAAATATCTACATATTTAAAATGTTAACATACTTTTTAATTTTTAAGCTATTCATAGTTTTGCCCGAAGTACATTTCACTTACATGAGGGTATCGAGAATGCCTGGGCCAAGAATCTATCGTAACTATAAACTTCTGAGTCCTCAAAAACTCAGCCTGACGAGTTTCTATTCTTATTTTCGGTATCGATCTGTCAGCCGGTACGACCAGCTGATAGAGACCCCCCGACGATCCTTGTAAAATACCACAATACTGTCGCCATTTTCTTCTTATAATGCCGACCACTTTTCCGGTGGGTCTGATCTCCGCATCGTTTTTCGTCGCTAGCTTTTTAAAGTTTTCTCCTTCTCCTCAAAGTCGTCAATGTTTTCTTCGGATACACCCTCATCTTAAAAGAAAGTGGGTTTTTAGTCAGATGTCCCAAATAGTCTTTATTTTTAATTTGATAAAAGAACTTTTATAAATTGTTATGAAAAACATAATTCTTTACCTTTTAAAAGTCACCAAATTATTCAGTTTTTATTATCATATAAACTGGTATGCTCTCAAAATGATATAAACTATTTTTATTTTTTAACATAGTCTCCGTGTAGCAGAAAGCAGATCTAGTGATGGCTGCTTTATGCCACCGCCGTAGGCTAATTTGTCCAGTTTTTTAAAATACACATTTGTGGCAGCAATCACGTCTAATTCCGAGGGAAAATTTTATGTAAAATTTTCAATTTATGGATTGCAATAAGTAGTCTATGAATTATTAATTAAATTAATCATTGTTATTAAAATTTTTCAAAAATTCGAAATCTAAAAAAATGTGGCTACAAATATGGCGTATAGTACAAGAATTAAAGCAAGAGCTACCTTCGTCATATTTGCGTAAAACCGGCTGATGTCAATGTTTGTCTATTTGAGGTTATTAGATGATAAATGCAAGGAAGTTTAAAGGTGTATGGAAGCCCAATGCTATGGCCCATTCGATCAAAAAATGTCAGCCCAGTATGAAAATAACTGTCAGAGTTGGCCCCGCCGATTCTGCGCAATAACAAAATTCCACGAAATAAATGTGTTGCCTACTTACACACTGATAAATCAGTGTGTAGTTAGGACACATTATACTTTTATAAGAGCCGTATTAGTTTCGATTGTTTTGCTTTGTGTGATTATATTTTTTGGTTGCAGAAGTTTTTTGGATTGAAAAAAAAAACCTTCTTATTTTAGTGATTAGTGTTTATTAAATTGTGACTATAATTTTGTGTTTATTGTTTGTTACTTATAATATCGTATCCAAATGACTAGAGGTTGTATGGTTTTGGCAAATCTAAGGGTAACATACCCGGCATTTTTTACTTTAGGTAAGTATTTCTTATATTCAAATTAGTTGCTTCTTATGAGACGTAACGTTAGGTAACCGAATAAATAATGATATATCAATTATGAATTATAGAAAATGAAAATTTCACAGGAAATAGCAGTGAGAAAAGTAAGGCAATCTTAACTATCTTTTAGATGATTTCCACAATGTTTGTGTATTTCTGTGGATTATTAAAAAGAAATAAGTTTAACATTTAGGTACTTTTATTTCATTTAATAATTTAGTACATTCTTTTAAAGGATCAAAATTATTAATTACTGGGCAGACCAGGCAAATTTAATTTATACAGGTCCCTCTAATTGAATAAAAGAAAGTACAATTTAATGTTAAAGTTCCTTTTTGCTTTTTCTGTATTTGTTTAAAAAGAAATTCGATTTTTGGTTTCTTAAACTTACATTATCAACTTTTTAAGCTCGACATACTGTAGACACATAATATTTAACGGTTACTGTTACAATGGATACCTAGGTACCAAAGGTTACTAAACATTATTAACCACTGTTATTCTGTCTCATGAATGTTTGTTATTAGTGAAAAGTATATGCCTAAAAAGCAGTTATAAAAATTTTCACTTTTTAATGTACAACCATCTTGCCCTTTTTTTATCATAAAATTGGTGATAAGTACATGAAACTATCATACAATGTTTGAAATATATTTTTAAAAAATCGTGTTTTTATTTATTTACTGAGATTTTTGGTAAAAATACAAAGCTCCCAAAAATATCGACCATTTAAATAGAAGGCCGTAAAGTGGCGCCATCAATTCTTTCCATATTATATCAGATGATATAAAATCCAATATTACACAATAATTTTAAATATTCTATGGTAGTATCGTTTAATGACCAACAATTTTGTGCAAAAAATTAAAAAAAAAACAGTGAATGCTTGAATTTGACATTTGATGATGTCAACTTTATAGATAGTAACAAAGAATTATGGAAGTCCGGCTCTGACCTACTATTCATTGCGGGAAACTCCGCGGGGCCAATCCCCCCGATTCCCCGCCTTGCACGCCTGGACAATTTTGTTCTACAGTATTGGGCTTCCATACACCTTTAAACTTTTGTACGTAGCACATAAATTTATGTGCTACTCTCGTCTTATAACTATTAAATCTTGTATAATATATCTTTTCATGTTTTTTGTAACTATTATTGTAAGAGCAGACTAGCTCTTTATAATAAATAAAAAAAGTGTCATTTTCAAAAATAATATATAAATATCTTTATTCTGGAAATAAGCCAAATATTTTTTTTTAAATTCTTTTTTGATATGAAATTCGATTCAATTCTAAACCTACCTTCAAGTATAATTTCACTGGGGCAAATCCAGTCTTCTTTTTTAAATATTTCAACAGCGACTATATCTCCATTAACAGCCCTATTAAGACCTTCTCTTCCTTGAACTAAAACCTAAAAATATACCAGTGTCTACTGAAAATAAAGATAATACACAGATTGGCTAATCTCGATCTTAGGATAGGATTTCTGGGTAAAGAAGAGAGATACAACTTAAGGTAGTTCTTTCCCTACAGTCCAGTCACAAAGTTTTGGCTTACTACCCATATCATACGCACCATGGTTCATTTATTATTTTTTAACATGACTGTACCCCTTACAATTTTCGCACTACAATAAATTAGCGTATTTAAAAAGCCCCAACGTCGGATATTTATTTTCCTACTAGGCTTGTACAGTCCAGCTCAACTTATACCGAATTTGTTTAAACAACCAAAAGGTTGTTGCCAAATTTTGAACACTTTTAATTTATCATTTAAGTTTTAAGCACTTAATGCTTTCTTTTAATAAATATTACTCCTATATTTTTTAAATACAGGTCAAATCTTTAGGTTTAATATGTCTTTATTTTTCAAAATAATATATTATAGTGCCTTCAATCTTTTTTGTTTAAGTTATTTAAATTCTTTTGGGGAATGCTGTTTGAATTTGGCAATGCGGAAAACCCGGGAGGAGCACGGCGGGGTCGGATACGTCAGACGGGCGAGACAGCTTAGTTTTCATTTATGAAGATAGCTTGCGCAAATATGTAATTTTATTTGGTCATCTATAAATTTTTTGTTACACTTGGTAGGCTGATGTTTATTTTTATGGGCCAGTCATTAACGGCGTTAGGAGTATTTTTAGGGTTTTATTGTTACTTACTGATAATACATATAATAATACCTACATAATTAAAAAATTACCCTTATCCTTGAGCCCACGGTGAATAGTGAAAGCGCTTGTGTTCATGAAAAAACTGTGAAAACCCAGGTTCCACGATGTTTTCACAGTGAAATTGTTCCATAAGCACACCGTGTTTCCTAGTGGTTTCTTACTAAACCCACGGCGCTTACACAGCAATCCATGATGAATACATAGTAAGTATTCAAAGCGATTATACTGAATCATGGTTTTTACACTTTAAATCCAAGATGGATACAAAAAAAACAATACATTAGAATTTTAATTTATAGTTATACACTAGGTATATAATATGGAAATCTGGAGACAGTGGAACATATATACGATGTATTCACAGTTTGTTAGCCCACAGTGTTTCCATTGTGTATACACTGTGGCTCAAGGATGCGACATATATTTTTCGACTTTAGAAATTATATGGCCAATTCTAAACATTTTGTGTAAAATACCTCATCAATATTTACCAGTTTTCAAAATATTGTTAGTTAAAAATTAACAATTTAGTCACTGTGACTGTTTACTGAGCAAAAACTGCCTAAAAGAGAAAAACAGATTTTTACTTTCCTATTCTAAGTTTTTAAAAGCTATCAGGTCTATGGTACCAATTACAGGTGGTACCAAGTGATACCACTCGTTCATGAGAGAATGAAATGGCTTGACAAACATTACATGTTTATAAAATCTAAGCAAATAAAAATCAAATTTTTAATTTATCGATAACAGTAAACAGAAGAGCTAATTTTTATAGGTAATATTTTTTATTGATTAAAACGCCAGTTTTAAATTTTTTACGTTTTATTTTGATAGTGACTTTTTACGCATACTGCATACTGCACTATGCTGCTACATCCAGGAAGCTTTGTTTAAATCTTGCGCTCAGCGAGCATTGGCGAATTTGCTTCAATCTGACGTAGTCTGAATTTCTAGTCGCTTAGAATGACGTTGGCGTCAGTGAACACGGATTACAAATAAAGCCCTTAGGTATACTTAGTGCTTATAGGTAAAATCATTATGTTAGCAAATTATTACCCATGGCACTTCTAATAGTCTCGCATCGCACATCAATACCTCGCAAAAACTTAAAAAATACTGCTTTTGTTAATAAGTTTAGTAATGTAGGCTCTTGGAGATGATATATTAAATACATGTAGAATTTTTATAAAACTACAAATAATATAAAGGATGTCTTAAGTATAATAAAACGAATTGGATGTAAGCCTTAGCAATACAAAACTACCGGTTACAATTTTTTTCTTAAACGTTATAATGCCGAGATATAGCTGTCCCGCATTTTTTCTGTACAAACCCTTTAAATTTCATTTGCAATCGATGCGATGGATCTTAAAAACTATATTCTATAAATGAAACAAAGTTGTCACTTGTTTATTTAACTGTTTTTTCACTTAATCTTTTTTCATACCGTTATTTTTGTTATAGTAGCATAGTTCTTAAAAAATTAAGATAGGAATTGAAAAAATCTTTGCTATTTTTTGAATAATTTGTGTCCAGTAAACGACAAATTTCGATGTAGGAGCATAAATAGCCAAATGCTACATTGATACTAACTCACTCAGTCAGAAATTCCTTATCAGGTGCTATTACTAAGAATTCTTTTACTTGATCCAAATCCAGAACCTTTGATTTTTTCAACTAGGTCGATTTCTTCAAGAAGAGGCCAGAAGCACCTTTTCTTACGTAATGTTTTCAACATTGCGGCTGGCTCACCACTTTTTATATTCGGAAAACTGCTTCTCGTAATTTTTTCCCTATATCCATTACCACGAATGGTCATTTTTTCACAATTTCAGTTTAATAGCGTTGATTTTGTTTAGTGTCATAGGAACACAGAAATTGTTCTGTGGTGTATCAATATCAACAATATAATAACCCTACACCTGACAGCATCGCTTCCATCGATATGTTAAAGTACCGTTAAATAGTTTTAATTTTATTATCTAAAGTACATCAAATAGTATATAAACCTAGGGACTAAAGCGTCTTTTAATCCCTTAGCGAATTGTAACCCTCCCTACTGTCGGGGTAACAACCTTTCGCCGCGGGATTAAAAGTATCGCTTTAGTCTCTAAGTTTATAATGTACTATTAATAAATCGTTAAAAATATGAATTATAAATAAATATTGTTTGTCAAGATTTGTTTTTATATATATTGTCTAGTATATTCTGTATTTGATATTAAATTTTTTAATAAACCCATAATACAATGTAATAAACCCTTTTTTATGATTATATATACTTATTATTATTATCATTCAATAAAAAAATAATAAATTTTTAAATTAATTTTTAGTCGTTTGGTAATTTCGCGCTTTTTTCTTTTACTCCGCCTTTGGACTCGTTTCAACGTTGTCAGTTCATCTACTTGCAGCTCTTTCTCATATCCCTACCCGTAAAAATATTTCTCTAAAGATGTAATTAATATTAGTTTTTTGTCCAAACTACGTGGTGAAAAATTTTCATTTTTTTTTAAATATTCAAAATATATTTTTCTTCATTATACTAGTTTTTCGTAAGGATGGTAAGTCTCCTTCAAAGGCAAAAATTAATAAACCTGTCATTTTCCCACGCTTTTTCCTTTACTTTAAAAAAATTGCAATTTAATGACGATTATCTCGAATTGACGTTTAATTTTTTTAAATTTTACCAGCCATGTCGTACATTTAATAACTTATATTCAAAATTTGAAGGATTTCTTAAGATGTTTTGGAAAAGCCCCAACTCCCCTTAAGAATATTTATGTTAAAACTATAACGGCTTTAAAGTTTTAACGTAACAGATAATAAGAAACTTTTAGTCCAAGTGTTGCTATTTAAAAAAATTAAGTTGACCGCCAGAACTACTTTTTGACCAACTTTGTATACTTACACTATAGCTTAAAAAATACGCGAGGAAAAATACTAATTGACGTGTCCAAGGGATTTTCGGAAAAGTCAGACAATAAATAAATAGAATTTAATCAGGATTAGAGGTTTACACAAAATATTAATTGAAAAGAGAATACATTAAATTAAAAATATATAGTTTATAATAGGCAAATTAATACTTACCGGATCTTTAAACCCTTCAACATTAACAAATCCTTCTAAAAAGTTATCCCTAGAGGCCCTAAATGTGCCCTGATGCAAAACACCCTCTTTCACACCCCTTAGCAATTCTGACGTGGACAAGTGGGTTGGAAATATATCTTTACCTTCGCATTGCTGGTGGTAATCTTTTCTAGAAAGTTTGTCCTCGAGGAGGGCACTATTTTCTAGATGTTTTACATACTCAGTAACAAAAAATAAATGTTTATATTTATCAGCATTACTAATTTTTATCTAAAAAATATTACCCACAGAATATTATATTTTAAAGGGTACCATAAAGAAAAGAAATTAAAAAAAACAATGAAAATGAGTAAAACTGGTTCTAATCTTGAGTGATAAGTGTTTTGTTCTTTATTATACATAGACCAAGCATTATCTGGTCAGGCAAATTTTTCTTAGAAACCCTTTAGAATGAGGATGGGATAAAAAGTTGCAAAATCCTTGCACTTTGAAACATTGATCTTTAATAGGTTCTTTGAGGACCAAGGCGCAAAAATAAAGAGCTTACTTGAACAAGAAGGTATATTTTCCTCTAGAGCTAACGCCCTATTCCTAGCATCATCTGTTATAAAAACAAATTTGTGTTCTGATGTGTGGGTAATGTACCATGCACAAGCTTTTCTTATGCACCTATCATTGTGGTCGTTTATTAATTCACCTTCTTCCTCTGGTATAAATGTATCCCTAAAAAAGCTCTTAGATTTAAGATGCAATTTAATTACTATTATGTATTGTTACTAAAAACCCTCTATTCTAAACACATCCAGTTACCAGATAAAATTATATAAATACTTCCGCTCAAATAGTCATAACTCAAAATGATTGAAAATCGTTTTTATTGCACTATTAGTTTTACAATACTACACAATCCTATCTCAAAAAGTTTCATGTCTATATTTTAAGGATTTGTGGCTAAGTAAAACTAGTATCACAGTCAGCTTATGAGGTAAATAATTGTATTCGAAATCTTAACTGGAATCTTTATCTTTTACTGGGGCCTCCTGTACATTCTGTATACCAATGAGCTTCCACCATTGGTAGATGATCATATGATATTGTACGCAGATGATTGAGATGATACATCCCTCATAAGTGAAAATAATTATTATTTTAATAGTTTTTAAATTAAAACACAAAAAGTTTTAAAACTAATTTTAAAAGTCTTTTCATCAATGCTTTGCTTTTTTGACTTATGACTCTACTTGAGTGAAGGTGCGATATTTAGACTTTTTTACTTAAATATTAAACTTACTTGTGATGATCATTGATAAAAACATAGAAATGGCGACTCGGGTTGTCAATAATCGCATTCGTCTTTTATAAATAGGTAAACTGCGATGTTTGACCTCCTTAAATACTGTATGTAATATAATTACATTCGATATAACTGGTTCTTCCAAAACATCAATCTAAAAAAAATGTATCCCCAGCTCACAATTTGTAAAAAATTGCTTAAGAATCAAGTGTGAGATTATTATTTTTAAAGTCTAAAATCTGAATCAAAGACGACCTTCACAAATCTGCCCACCGGATAAAAAATTATTTTTTTCTACTACTGTATAAATAAGAAAACTTTGTGGTCCTAGCAACGCGAATGATAACGAAAGAGAACCCTACGAAAGTAATATTTTCAGCGCCTGGACAAAAAAGTAAGAGTAAAAAAAAAAAAATATGCTTGTGGGAAATATTAGGATTTATTTATAAAAAGTAACTAATTTATGAAAAAATTTTTAAAAAACTAGGTTAGGTATTAACATTAAAAGTAATTGGAATTTGAGCAATTAGCAAAAGAAATTGGAGGAATAATACTTGAATCAACAGTTTTTAAATTTGTTGTTGGGGTATGTTATCACCTTTAACTACGTTAATATTCTATTTTTCACTGTTACTTCATTAGAGGAAATATTGGTAGGAATTTTTGTAAAATCCAAAAATTTTCCCCTTATTACTATAGGATTCCAATATATCCCTCCCAACAGAAGAAGACTTCCAACCTCCATGCCTTTTAAGTCCAAAATATCGACATCCGAAGTTCAAGGAACGTAGTTGACGTTCTTCTAAAAGAATGGCCAGTGATCTACTGATGTCTTCAAGCCAAAAACTTCGCAATTTCTTTAGGTACATTTGAAATAGTGTGCTTTCCAATTACTTGATTAAAACATTTACCTCTTTCGTAACGATACAATAAACGCTCATCTAGAGCATTCCTTGGTCTCACTTAATATATTCCTGTGAAAT
>JAHBCN010011619.1:0-28666 GCA_019359885.1 Listronotus oregonensis
GTTTGGTATGGGTTAGATTTTTATTCAGCCCTTCGTCGGTTGGGGGCCGGTATTAAATGAGTCACTGAAAAAAATTTTGGGGCTTTAGGTTTTTTTTTTTTATATATATTATTTTAAATTAAATTTATATATTTAAAAATATTAAAAAAAATTATATATATATTTTTTATCAAACAAAATTTGGTGAAATTTCTATCTTGTTTTTTTTTTAATTTTTTCTTGACAAGGGTGGTCAACTTCCCAAAAAGGTAGATAATTTTTTTTGGGTTTTTTTTTTTTTTTCTGTTTCAGGCAACGGGGGAAGTTCATAGGGGTCAAATTTGACCACCCCCCTTTCCCTATAGGGGACCGGACCTAATTTCCCTTATTTAGAGTCTTTTCAGGCGAATAACCCAAACGAGAACTTATTGAAAGTCTTTGTGATGAAAAACTTTGTTTGCCGTTATGGCCCAGTGTTTCGATCAAACTTTAATTTTTTTAAATCATTATATCGTCATAACTTTTTGGTATTAGACGATAATAATTTGGTAAATTTGCTTAGTTTTACTTTAAAAAAGGTTCTTTTAAATCAATGCGAGTAAAAAAAGGGTAAGCATTAAAATTAATAATTTAGTTTTCACAAAAAAAAAAACGAACAAAAAAGGCGATACCTTCGAAAACTCCTTTCGTCTGTAACTTTGCAAAGGACTTGTTTCTAGCGTAAAAAAAATTTTTTTTTTTACGGCAATAGTGAAAACTAAAATGTTTCTTAAGCTAACCAAAACCCAAGGGGTTTAAAGGTGTAGGAAACCCCCAATCATGGCCCATTCGATCAAAAAATGTCCAGCCCAGTATGAAAATAACTGTCAGAGTTGGCCCCGCCGATTCTCCCAATAACAAAATTCCACGAAATAATTTAGTGTTGTACTTACACACTGAAAAACAGTGTGAAGTTAGAACACATTATAATTTTATGGGGCCGGACCTTTTTTGGATTGATCAAAACCTTCTTATTTTAGTGATTAGTGTTTATTAAATTGTGACTATAATTTTGTGTTTATTGTTTGTTACTTTTAATATCGTAACAAAATGACAGAGGTTGTATGGTTTTGTCTTGCAAATTGGGTAACATACCCGTCTTTTAACTTTAGGTAGTATTTTTTTTATTTAAATTAAGTGCTTCTTATAAGACGTAACGTTAGGTAACCGAATAAATAATAATTATCAATTATGAATAATAGAAAATGAAAATTTTATAGGAAATATTAGTGAGAAAAGAAAGGCAATCTTAACTATCTTTTAGATGATTTCCACAATGTTTGTGTATTTCTGTGGATTATTAAAAAGAAATAAGGTTTACATTTAGGTACTTTTATTTCATTTAATAATTTAGTACACTCTTTTAAAGGATAAAAATTATTGATTACTGGGCAGACCAGGCAAATTTTAATATATACAGGTCCCTCTAATTGAATGAAAGGAAGTAAATTTTGGTAGGGTTTTGGGCGCTGATTACAAATCTAAAAAAAAAATCGGCAATGTTTGTTTTCGAGATATTCATCATCAAAATTGAAAATCAAACTAACCTTATTTACACTATTCCTCCCTTTACAAAATTTTTGGGATTTTTACACTAAATTGGCACACAAACACCTTTTAAAAACTTTTTTATGTTTATTTTACACCTTTTACACTTTTATTTTTTAAGCAAATATGGTTGCTGCCTTTGAACTTAAAGTTCGCAATTTAAGGGAAAAAAAGATGTAAAATAAATAAAAATACAAGGTTTTAAAGGTGTTTATAAATACCCTGTGCCACTTTAGTGAAAAAATAAAGAATTGTGTACAAAAGAAGGAGAATATAGTGAAAATGAGGTTAGTTTAATTTTCAACTTTGATGATGAAGATCGAAACAAACGTTGCCAAAAATTTTTTTTCAGATTTGTAATCAGCCCCCCAAAAACCCTGTATCCCAAATTTGATCAAAATCGGAGAGGAGGCAACTTTCGAGACAATACCATTTGTTTGAAAAAAAAAATTAGATTTTTGGTTTCTTAATCTTGCATTATCAACTTTTTAAGCTCGACATACTGTACACACATAATATTTAACGGATACTGTTACAATGGATACCTAGGGTACCAAAGGTTACTAAACATTTTTAACCACTGTTATTCTGCCTCATGAATGTTTGTTATTAGTGAAAAGTATATGCCTAAAAAGCAGTTATAAAAATTTTCACTTTTTAATGTACAACCAGAATCTTAGGATTAGATTAAACTCATTTACACTATCTTGCCCTTCTTTTATCACAAAATTGGTGATAAGTACAAAATACTATCATACAATGTTTGAAATTTATTTTAAAAAAATCGTGTTTTTATTTATTTACAAAGATTTTTGGTAAAAATACAAAACTTCAAAAATATCGACCATTTAAATAAGAAGGCATTTAAAAAGTGGCGCCATCTATTCTTTCCATATTATATCAGATGATATAAAATCTAATATTACACAATAATTTTAAATATTCTATAGTAGTATCCTTTAATAACCAACAATTTTGTGAAAAAAAAAAGTGAATGTTGGAATTTGACATTTAATGATGTCAATTTTATACATAGTAACAAAGAATTATGGAAATCCGGCCCTGACCTACTATTCATTGCGTAAATTCCGCGGGGCCAACCCCTATTCGCTGCCTGCACGCCTGGACAATTTTGTTCTACAGTATTGGGCTTCCATACACCTTTAAACTTCCTTGACCAGAACTAAATAATTTTTTCTTTATTTTAACTCTTCATTTTTAGTACAAATGTTAATATTACAAATGTTACTATAAAAATTGTTAATTTATATTTAATTGAATTAGAATCTTTTTTTCTATTTTTGGACTCATTTTCTAACCTAAAGAAAAAAGAAATAAAAAACATTTGACAAAAAATTGATTTTTCCACGATTTCGTATTATTGCCGCTAAAAAAAACTTCTAAACGTTGTTTCTTATCCTGTAGGAAAGTTCTGTACAAAGTTATAGACAAATCGAAGAAGGGGGCGTTTTCGGAAGTTCAGCCAAAGTCAAAATTAATATTTTAAATGTTACTCCTTTCGTATTACGCAAGTTTAAAACAAGAATATCTCGAGAGCAATTAAGTTTATTGAGTTTGATAAGTTCAAAAAATCGATTTTTATTTTTTTGGCATAAATTGTTTTCTTAGTATGTCTAGAATATAGTGATGAGCAAAGCAAGACCAAGACCAAGACCGGGCTAGTCTTGTCTTGGCTTTCAAGTCTGGTCTTGGCCCAACCCAAGAAGGTCTTGGTCTTGGTCTTGGTCTTGCTGCAAGAGTCTTGCTGGTCTTGCTTTTTTGGTAGTAATAATTTAAACTAAGCAATCTTAAATAAAATATATATTTTTTTAATACTACAATAAATAAAGATGGAGACTATATTTTTGCTTTAAAATTTTTAAAATATACCAATTTTTAACCTAACATGTACATTTAAATTATTTGATTAAAAAGATATTTTAAAAGTGGGGTTATTTATTTAAGGCTTTCATTTTGGGGATAGGAAATATTTAAATTTTTTTGAAGAAGCCTATAAAATTACAATACTGAGTACTCTGAGGGGAGAAAAAAAATTTTAATTTCAACCAGATGTGAAATTTCCATGAAAATGATCTGAACATTGGTTTCTAATTCAAAAAAAAGGGATTTAGGAAGCTTTTCAGTTCAAATAAACTTTCTATGTTCAAATTAGTCAAACATTTGCCGTACAAAGTTTGTAAAATACTTTATAAACATTCTGCATATACAAGGTGGTTCGATAATGCGACAAAAGAAACGATATATCCGAAACCGTTCATAATGGTAAAAAAATGAATATACAAAAATTATAGGAAAAAGGGCGTAAAATGTATAATTATTTTCTATTTCAGAATTTTCCAAAAATCCACTACCACTCAAGAAAACTTCTTATTTTTAGCTTTTAACCTAAAATAAAAAAATTATAGCAAAAAATTCATTTAAAAAATCGCTTTCCTGTATATTATGCTGAAAATTCTTGAACTGTCATATAGGTACAATGTGGACGTAGATGGTTTTTTATATATCATTTTCGGTTTGACAAAAATGACGTCATCATACTTTTTGGGATTGTTTTTACTTTTCCGTCTAAACCGGAAGTGAAATATAAAATCCAATTATATAAAAGTATTCCCCATATAAAATGACAAATATATTTTTTTTTAAACCATCACTTTTACATTTATATTGTTAAGGAGCAATCTAATGATGCCACTTCTTACAGTGTGGCACAAAATAATGTTTTCCTGGATTTTGGAAATTTTTGATCCAGTAAGTGGCATCACTAGATACCTAATTAAAAAAACATTAGGAATAGGTAAGTAATTTTCAGCTTCTATAATTTGTTTTTCTCTGTCGTAAACGGTTTTGGAGATATCGAGCTTTGTCGGACCATTGAGTCACAATCTTATTATTTTTGAAACATGTTACAGAATCTACTAGTTATCGTTTTTGGATAATTTTATTTAAAAACAAAGTGATTTATTAAAAAAACCTGTTACTCAAAAAATAATCGCCTGTTTAGGCAGTTCTCGACACATTTTTTGTCATGTCTGTATGAAATACCTCTGTATATTGAATATAAAAATTGAATATTATAATTTAAAAAAGTGACAAAAGTCAAGAGTCTTGCAGGTCGGTCTTGTCTTGCGTAGTCTTGCACCCTCGGTCTGGTCTTGGTCTTGGTCTTGCATACCCCGGTCTTGGTCTTGGTCTTGCAAGCGAGAAGGGGGTCTTGGTCTGTTCGGTCTTGGTCTTGCTGCAAGACCAAGACCGGCAGACCAAGACCGGTCTCGCTCATCACTACTAGAATATGGTGGTAAAGTGATTTTTTGGAATTCGAAGCCATTCTTAAAACTATGGTTTTCAAACTTTCCTCCATCATATCTCGAGAACGGCTTGGCCGATTCACTTCAAATTTATAGGGTTGACTCAGCACATATAGACGCACTAAATGACCTATTATCACCCCAAAATTTAAAATATGTCTATTTTTAACAAAAATTTGACTAAAAATACATCAAATTCAAATTTTTTGTTCCGGAGTTTGTCAAAAATCCAATTTTTAAAATTTTCTTGTCATAATAGTTTATTTCGTGTATTTAAGCTTAAATGTTAAAAGGCCGCCGATTTTTTTAGTTTCAGATAGGCCAATTAGCTGATTTTGTGGAGGGAATGGTGTCTTCAAAGCGCTATAACTTTGGTTCTATTGAATAATTTTAGCTAAAAATTTATATGTATTCTCTTAAAAGACTAATACATAAATGACAAAAAATTCAAAGTTCTATTTTTTCATTGGTCCTCACAAAAAAATCCCAAAATATGCATAAAAATCAGACCGTCAAACCAGAGCAGCCCTTAATACAAGAGAACCTTTTTTATGTAGAACTAAGCAGAAAATAAATATCATGTACCAAATTATTACTAACATTAATACCAAAAAAGTTATGACGAAATAATGGGAAAAAAAACCTTTAATATAAATTTAAAAATCATATTTCTTTTTAGAATCCGGATCAGAAGAGTCTGGTGACAATTACACTCCAGGAGAAGACAATGCCGTAGAGATAATCTACGTCCCTGGACGGACTAAAGAAAATCAAAGACCTTTTGAACTATACCAGACTAATTATGCATTTTTCGAACCAGAGCCAGTTTTTGGATATGGATATGATCCATTTTTCATGGAGGGTAAGAAAATATGCATCTCTTCTAAAGGCACAGATGTAACAGATTATACAATTTAAGATGTTCTGATAATTAGTGATGAGCAAAGCAAGACCAAGACCAAGGCGGGCTAGTCTTGGTCTTGGTCTTGTAAGCCTGGTCTTGGTCTTGGTCTTGCAAGCCAAAAGAAGGTCTTGGTCTTGGTCTTGCACCACCCGGTCTTGGTCTTGCTGCAAGAGTCTTGTTGGTCTTGCTTTTTTTTGATAGTAATAATTTAAACTAAGCAATCTTGAATAAAATATATATTTTTAATACTTAAATATAAATCAAGATGGGGACTACATTTTTTGCTTTAAAATTTTAAAATATACCAGTTTTAATCTTAAACGTACATTTAAATTATTTGATTAAAAAGCATATTTTTAATGAAGGCATTTTTTTATTATAGCGCCAGGCCAGTTTAATTTTTTCCGCCCATAGGCTAATAAATTTTTGCCGCCCTAATATGTCAATATTTTTTGAATGTAAACTACACTAGTAATTCTTATAAAAAATATTAAACAAATTTAACAAAAGTAAAACATACAGAAAATTAATTAACAATTCTTTAAAACAAACAAATTTGGGATTTTTTTATCTATTCGCTGAATTATAAAAAAAATATATTAATTTACCATTACATTTTTTAAAATATTAATCGTAAATTTGCCGCTCATAATATTTGCCGCCCTAGGTTTTAGCCTACTCAGCCTTTGCGTAAATCCACCCCTTTATAGCGCTCTATTTTTGGTTAAATTAAGACACAACCTTCTTTTATACATTTGGTGGCATATAGAAACATTTAGGGATAAGAATTATATAAATTTTCTTGAAGAAGCAGATAAAATTAAAGCAAATACAAAACTGTTTACTGTGTGAGCAGAAAAAAAGACTTTTAATTTCAACCAGATGTGAAATATATGTGAAAATAATTCTGATATGTAATCATTGGTTTCTGATTAAAAAAAAAGTTATTTAAAAAACTTTTCAGTTAATATGAACTTTTTACCTTTAAATTGGTTAAGAATTTGTCGTACAAAGTTTGTAGAAATACTTTATAAACAATCTGCAGATACAAGGGGGCCCAATATGTGACAAAGCTCGATATATATATATATATATATATATATATATATATATATATATATATATATATATATATATATATATATATATATATATATATATATATATATATATATATATATATATATATATATATATATATATATATATATATATATATATATATATATATATATATATTATATATAAAAAAACTAAACATAAAAAAAAGGGCATAAAATGTAAAATTATTTTTATTCCAGAATTTTTTATTAATCCACTGTCACTCAAGAAAACACCCTTATTTTTAGTTTTTTCCCAAAATAAAAAATTTATGGCAAAAAAATCTATTTAGAAAAAATCGCCACCCTTTATATTATGCTTGTTGTTATATAGGAACAATGTCGACGTAGATGGTTTTTAAATATTATTTTCGGTTTTGACTTTTCCGTTAAACCGGAAGTGATTTTACAATCCATTTATATTAAAAGTATTCCTTTATCACATAGCAAATATATTTTTATTAATCCATTACTTTTCCATTATCTTATTTTAAGAAGCAATCTAATGGTGCTACCTCTTACAGTGTGAAACAAAAATAATGTATTTCTGGATTTTGGAGATTTTTGATCCACCCTGTAAGTTGCATCACTTGATAGCTAATTAAAAAAAAGCATTAAAATTTTGAAAGTAATATTCAGCTTCCATATCTGTAGTAAACGATATTGGAGATGTCAAGCTTTGTCGGACCATTGAGTCACCATCTCATTATTTTTGAAACATGTTATGTTATTAAATTTATTCGTTCTTATTGTTAAAGAACTATAGAACTAAAAGAAAAAAAGTGATCGATTTAATTATTATTTTATTTAAAAACTCTTACTTATTAAATAATCGCCTCTTTTGGACAGTTCTTGACATTTTTTGTCATGTCTGTATGAAATGCCTCTGTATATTAAATAAAACAATAAAATATTACAATATCAAAAAAAAGTGCAGAAGTGCAAAAGTCTTGCAGTCGGTTTGGTCTTGACACTCGGTCTTTGGTCTTGGTAAAGCGAAAGCAGTCTTTCTTGGTCTTGCTGCAAGACCAAGACCAAGACCAAGACAAGACGGTCTCGCCCATCACTACTGATAATAAAAATCTGGTGAACATTTTTGAGTTCTTAGGTACTTAAAATTTGTCTAATTGTCCCTTGAAGGACAAATAAAGTCTTAGTGTGGTTGAAAAGTTTCTTCAACCCTTAAATTAAAAATTAAGGGTTAGTGGGGGGGCCCTATCCTTTAGCCCGATTTTACTTTGTTTGAGGTCATCCAAAAACCCATTATACCATATATTTAAACCAATATACTGATAACGCTCATATGCTGTGTGGATATTTTGGGGCTAACAGGAGAGATAGCACTACCAAACATAATAAAAATTTTCCATAAATATATTTCACGATGGAGAGCTTAACTGCGCATGACTAAAATTTAAATCCTATTGGCTGGTCATCACAACGGTTATCGATCGTCAAACTTTCACCAATAAAAAAGGTTTTTAAAGCATGCGAATGTGTGACCCATCTGAGATGGACATATAGTTATTAAAATGGACGTCGAATATGCCCTTTCTCTTCTTGGCCTAAATTATATGTCAATGTAAGGTATATTGGTTTAAAATAGCATTATACAAATTATCAAAGTGCCTCAAGAACCTACTCAAAATTGTTCACCAGCTCTCGGAGTAAATATTGTTATGACTAATTTGTTAATAAATAGTTTCTTTGTGCAACCAGTTGGGAAAAGCACTATTTTTCGTAACGAGCAGATTTCTGCGGAACGAACGAAGCGAGTTTCGCAAAGAAGGTTTTGAAAATAGTGTTTCCCAAGGGTTTCCACATTTTTTTAAATTTGAATATATTATGATTCTTTTTAATTCAAGTTTAAACTATAAAACACTTTTTAAAACGCATTAACGTTGTCATATACACTCAGGTGAAAAAAAAACGCAACAGTGAAATTTTTGATAAAATTTATGGAATCAGAACTTTTTTATTTTTAGGGTTAATTGACTGGTTGCTTCATGGCCATAATTTTTAAATACCCTGTGGAATAATTACGTTCAATTTTTTTAAAGGTCAATATTCGTTAAGAACCATTTATTTTATACAGTTTGTTTTTTGGTTCATGTCTTTATGTGCATCGGTTCATTTTTAATAGTCTAAGATCCCACTGTTCGATTCTGCAGGTATCTGTTTTTTTGATACAACCAATTTTAAATGAATGTTAAGGAAGTATGCAATGGATTAGGATATTTTCAAAAAAAATTGGGCCCAAATTCCTGTAATAATTTTTAAAAGCTAATTGTAAATAACTTAACCTTTCGGTGTTACTTAATGGTATGTCATAATTTGAAGGAGGCATTCCTGGATCGATTTTAAGTCGAAAAGTTCATATAAACGTGGGCCCTAAAATGCTTAGTTATTAAGATACAGGGTGTTAAAAGTTTTATTTTTATTTTCACTTTTAATACATTTTTCAAAGACGGTTTGGAGCTTTTTGGCCAGGATATTATGGCATAAAAACACACTTTTCAGATGTTCATTTAATTTTTTTTGCAACCAGTGGCGTAGCTATGATGAATTTTCAAAACAATTTTACAAAAAAATACTACGCCATTGACTTGGGAAAAATTATGGTTTTATAATAATTATCAATCAATTATAAACAAAAAAACCCCTTTTTTTTGCCGTAAAACTTACCGTTTGGGAGAAATGTTAATTAAAAATTCTTATGTACCCAAATTGCATCTTGAAAAATTATTATTGAAATAAATCGGGGTTTGTTTTTCTCGTTGCCAGGAGTTGTTTTGTTGTTGTAAACATTATGACACTGACGTTAATTATCATTTTGATTGTGTTAAACTTTTATTTTCAATTTTAAATACATTTTCAAATATTTATTTTTAAGCTATTTTCTTACAAACTAGTGAAAAAAAAGCAATAACAATTAAATCAATACATACATAATTTACAAAAATGTTGGAAAACCACCCTGCCTCTATGCAGGCTTCTGCTGTTCTTCTCATTGAATTAGAACCCTTTCAAAAATTCCGGGGTTTCGATAGTTTCACATCCGTCAATAATTCTATTTCTGAGTCTTCTAATGTACAATTGGTGTATGATAAACTAATGTTTTTAGGTGTCCCCACAAATAAAAATCTAAGGCTGTTCAGGTCAGGCGATCTAGGTGGCCAAAATTGTGGTCCTCCAGGCCTATCCAAGATTTTGGTAGGTTTTATTTAAATGCTCACGAGCCAATAGCAAAAATGGGCGGGGCGCCATCATGCATAAACCAAAGTTGTTGCCGTAACTGAAGAAAACATTTTCAAGGGAAACAAAGGCAAATATTTTGGAGAAAATTACAATAATCCTGTCCGTTAAGGCGTCCTGGTAAAAAAAAAGGTCCAATTAAATGGTCGGATACGATACCGATCCAAACGTTCAGTGTTTTTCCTGAAAATGTGTTCTGTAATCGCATGAGGGTTTTCCGGGGGCCCGGGAATGATTGTTATGGAAATTGGTTATTGCATTTTTGAAAAATTTCCTTTTGTCCGTAAACAATATTTTGGCATCAAAATGAGGATTTTCGTTCTTTTTTGGGGATACCATCTACAAAATTGGGTACGTGGTTCATAATCTCTGGGAAACAATGCCTGAACCCTTTGTAGTGAAAAGGATATAACAAAGAATCTCTTAAAAAACTCCCATACCGTCTTGTAGAGATGTTTAATGCCATACCTATTTTTCGCGTATTGGTTGGATCCTCTTCGACTGCATCAGGGAAGCCCCTCCACTGCCGGTGTTCTAACTGTACGGGCCTTCCCTGGGAAAAATTAGTTTAAAAATGCAGATTCAGTCAGACGACGATGAATGTTTATAAATGTTCGTCTATCTGGGGAGCGCGATTAGGATACCTTTCTTGATAAAACGCCGCGCCTCCACCCGCCCTTACCATTAGCTAGACCATAAAAGAAATGCATTTGTGTCATTTCCAAATTAGGAAAAAATTTACCATTTTTTTTAACTAGCAAAATGCACGTTTTAAGATCGAAGGAGAAATAAATACAAACTGTCAAGAATGATAATTAACGTCAGTGTCATAAAATTTTTCAACAACAAAAACAACAATCGCTGGCAAGGAGCAAAGCTAACTTGATTTATTTCAATAATAATTTTTCAAGATGCAATTTGGGTACATAAGACATTTTTTAATTAACGATTTCTCCCAAACGGTAACTTTTGGAAATGAAAGAGGGATTTTTGTTTATAATTATTGATAATATTATAAAACCATAATTTTTTTCCCAAGTCAATGGCGTAGTATTTTTTGTAAAATTGTTTTGAAAATTCGTCATAGCTACGCCACTGGTTGCAAAAAATTAAATGAACATCTGAAAAGTGTGTTTTTGCCATAATATCCTGTGCCAAAATTCGTTCAATATCTCAAACCGTCTTTGAAAATGGAAAAAAAAGTGAAAATAAAATAAAACTTTAAAAAACCCTGTATCTTAATAACTAAGCATTTTGGGGCCCCAAGTTTATATGAACTTTTCGACTTAAAATCGATCCAGGAATGCCTCCTTCAAATTATGACATACCATTAAGTAACACCCTGTATATGTTTTTTTACTGAATTTTACATTTGAAAGATAATAATGTCACAAATTGAAAAAGTAATGGTTGCCAGCTCTCAGTCAGCCGCAGCGTTAGGGTTGCCAACTGTAAACAGGTATATCAGTGTTAATTGTTTGCACTTACCTGTTTTTTTTTTTTTTTAAATACAAAATTAAAGTTTTATATATACTAATTACAAAAACCATGGTTGCCAGTTGGAAAATGGCCGCAAACAGAGGTTGATGATTTAAATGAACGATTATCGCTCCAGGTAAGTGGAAGGCAAGAGAGAATATGCAGCATTGTTTTTTGTGCTGTAATCAAGAGTATAATGTAGTGTCGATGTAGTTCTAGAATTTTTTACTTATTTTTTTTAAAAACATAAATTTTGGAGCATGACGAAATTTTGGAAAGTTTGGATGGTTGGTTTGAGAGTGGCGTTATAACTTAAAAACTAGCAGAGTACGAAAAAATTTAACCAGATTCCCGATCAGCGCCCCCAAAGATGCCCGGTATACAAAACAAAAAATCGGCCGGGCCCCCGGGAAAAATTACCATAAAAAATAATGGCAAATTGAAAAATTTTTCTTACTAAAATAATAATAAAATATTATTATAAGGAAAAAAAAGTCCGGATCCCCGTTGACGAATTATTGAGGGGATCCGGACTTTTTGACAAACTATATAAAAATTTAGTGTTTGTGTTTAAATTACATCGGAATCAGTTACATATTCATTTAGAAATCAAAATTTAAAATTCAAATATAATTCAAATTATCAATTGGGCCGATTATTGAAATCATTCATAACAAAATTGATTCTTAAAATAATCCGGGCTATGCCCATCACTGGGATACTATACGTAAACTGTCGTTATGGTATAAGGTCACAGCTTCCATGTTTTTTCCTTGTTTGCAAAACTTTAAAATGCGTACCTTTCTCTTGCGCTTCCCCCCCTGGGGCGGGAATCGTTCATTGAAATCATGGCAACCCTGTTTCCGGCCATTTTCCAACTGGCAACCATGGATTTTTGTAT
This sequence comes from Listronotus oregonensis, assembly GCA_019359885.1. NCBI lineage: Eukaryota > Metazoa > Arthropoda > Insecta > Coleoptera > Curculionidae > Listronotus > Listronotus oregonensis. The sequence goes on from JAHBCN010011619.1 coordinate 12,532, forward strand.
AGGTATATATAAAACTTTAATTTTTTTATTAAAAAAAAAAAAACAGTTAATGCAAACAATTAACACTGATCTACCCGTTTACAGCTGGCAACCCAACGCTGCGGCTGACTGAGAGCTGGCAACCAGTACTTTTTAATTTGTGACAAATTTTTATCTTTCAAATGTCGTAAAATTCATTAAAAAAAACATAAAGTTGGTTATGTTAGCGAATTAATTATACTAAAATTAATTACAGATAATTGCGGCTAATTTTTTTATAGGCAACCTATCCCTAATCCATTGCATACTTCCTTAACATTCATTTAAAATTGGTTGTATCAAAAAAATAGATACCTGCAGAATCTAGCAGTGGGATCCTGTACTATAAGAGCAAAATTAAACATTTTACTACTTTAAAAGAAATTTATATATATTTTTTTTACGAGGAGGAATTGCTCGTTGTTGCCCTAATGTCAGTTTAATGACACCCCGCCAGACGTTCTTTATACCAAGAATACCAAGAGAGATATTTTAAAATTTAAAAAAGCCAATGATAGCTATGGCCCAGCTATGAATAAAAATAATATTCGAATTGGTTACTTTAAAAACCACACCAGTCTGAAACTTGGGCAAAAAAAAATTGTTTCCCCAATGGGGCCCCTTTTATCACATTTTTTGTGGCATGCGTCAGTATCAGCCATTATTTTCGTACTGTTTTTTTTTTTTTTAAACAAGGTTAAAGGGCCTGTAAACACATAATTAAAATAAAAAGTACTAAAGAAAGTATAGTTATTGAAGAAAAGAAATACAAAAATAAAGAAAAAAGTGCCTTAATTAGCAAAAGGTTTTTTGATTATTATAATGATATCAATTTTGAAAAAACAAGAAGCGGTGTTGTTATGAAGTATGTAGAGTATTACACGCATAAATCATTTAAATACATTACAATTTAATCAATATAACAATTGTATATATGTGGTAGGCCTTATTAGAATAAAATTATAGATACTTTTTGTATAGTAAAGAAGTAATGATGCCTAACCTCCCAATCACTCACTTCTTTTTTTCCCTTTTTAAAAACGTCCATAACATTTAAGCTACCTTTTAATTGCGTACAATTATGGGCTTCAACTGAATTATAAATCAGTGAAACCCATCAACGATTTAATTGGGGAGATAATACTGCATTCCCAGCCATTGTCGATCAAAACAGTACGAAACTTTTGAATTGCCGCTATTTCAACATGGCGACTGCGCTTGCGCTTGTCACATGATGAAAAGGCCTATTAATCCTGTATTTATTTTTTTACTTACCTTGTATAATTGAAGTAATAGTTTTTTTAAAAATTAGAAAAATAAGGCTTTAAAACAAAAAAATGTTTTTAAGAATCGGTAGGGTAGATTTCATTTTAATGAGCTTTAAAAATACACAGAAAAGTGGCCCATGCAATTGCAAAATGCATTTATTGCACCAGAATGTATTTTTCGAAAAGGGCCCCAAACACCATAAAGACTTTTTTCTGGGAGCTTTTTGAGCACAATGCAGAAAACCGCATCTCGAAATCTGCTGGCCTTAAAAATTTACGATTTATTTCCTAACTTCCCTTGACTATACAGGGCGGCCCACCACATTCGCCTCGGTTTTTCTACAAGAAATGAAAAGAGTTGAAAAAAAACTTTTAGCAATGGAACACCCCATATTTTTTTTTTTTTTTTAGATACTATGGGACCAAATAAGGTGAGTTATTGTTATAATGCCTATACCTAAACAAAAATTTTTTCTGAAAATTTCGAGAAATTAAAAATACAGACCATATTTTAAAAATTGTTTACACCCTGTAACATATAAGGAGCTGCTGTTATTAAATTTACTGTTAGTTTAAAGGGGTTTTTTGAACTATTTGTTTTACCTCAATATTATACAGAGGGGTGAAAAAAGGGGGCCTCAAAGTTTGGACATAAATTTTTAATAAATAACTTCCTAAAGTTAAATGGAACACCCTATATTTAGTGGCCTATTTTGACGAAATAGATTCCCTTTAAAACTATATTAGGGTTTCCTTATAACTATCTCTTCTGTTTTTTATGCAAAAGACGTTTTATATTTGACTTATGAATAATTTCTTTATCTTAAAAATGGCACTCTGTACTGTATAGGATGACGCCTGTTAGAATACCTTTGGGCATATACTTTTGATGCAAATAAACATATTTCTTGACACTCACCGATTACCAAAATCATTTCATCTCCTTATTTTTAAATAATTAAAAAGTAACAATCATTCAAAACGATTATAATTTTAAAAATACTCGTAGCTTAATCAATGATAATCGTTTGATTACAAGTGTCACTTGTCAAATATTTTTGTTTGTAAATAATAATTAACGTCATCTAGGTCAAAGCCTACTATTATTAAAAATATAAATATAATCGTACCTTTGGTGATAGTCATATTGAATGTATGTTTTTATTGGGCCCCATTATAATATTATTTTGGGATTTAATTTACCATAAAGTCCAATAAATTTGCTAAGAAACAAGGGCATTTTTAAACATACTTCTCCAACAATAATTAAGATAGGTGTACCTTTTACTATATTTTGATTCTTATTTTAAAGAATGCTTTAATATTTTTAGAAATGGCAATAAATTGGAGTTTTTACTTTTGCCTGCATTTTGCTTCAGATACATCTTAATTTTAAAAATTTAAACTTGTGCTTTTGGAATCTACGGGGCCCCTTTAAAAAAGGTTTTTTTTAAATTTCAGTACAGGGTGTTCCATTTTTAAAAAAAAAGAAATTTTTTCATAAGAAAATATAAAAACGTCTTTTGCATAAAAAGTAAAAGGGATTGGGTCACACTTTTTCCCAAAAAAATTTTAAAATATGCTCCCCACAGACCAAATATGACTTGTAAAAAATGTTTTCCAACTCTTTTCATTTCTGTAAAAAAATTTAGGGCGAATTTGGGGGGCCCCAAATTTATTATGTACCAAAAATTAATTTATTTTTTTACTGCAAAAGTTCATTGTTTTAGGAAAACAGAAGAAAATTAAAAAGAGAAAACAAAACAGCAGAAAAGCTACCGATAAAACTGAAGAAAACCATAAAAAAGTGGACAGTAAAAAATCTCAAAACAAGAAATAATAATATTTGTAGTTAGAACATATTCTACTTAATTTCTTTATTTTATTAATACACACTAAACACATTTATAACTAGAAAGAAAAACTATTTATTGTACTTTTTTACACATTTATTAATAAACTAACATACAAAAAAATATTTGTTTTTAACAATTACACAGTTTTTTTTGGTAGCAATATATGTATGTACACTTAAAAATTAAAAAAACAACACTATGTTAAACTATTCTTAATATTAAATATTTTTTTTTCCCTTCACAATTTGATTTTAGTAAATAATTTATATTAACACTAGATTCCCCCAACCCCGAACTCCGCAAACCCCGAAAATCCGCCTAACCAAAACAGGGGGAAAAAAAATATATATAAAATTTAAGAACTAGGAGAAGTAAAGAAAAACCAGTTTTTTTTTTAAGTTACGTCGTCGTTTATTAACAAAATCTTGTGTACGTGAAATAATAAAATAAAAATTTCAAAATGAGTAGCCGTGGTACACTACCAATTGTTAAAAAAAAAAAGGTGTTTTTACCATCTTTTTTAAATTTTACACATCCAACGCTAAATACGCATTAAAAAGAATAAAAATTCCCTTATAAAAAAATTCCCCTAAAAATTTTTCCCCTTTTAACCGAAAAGTTTACCCCCAAAAAATCGGTTAAACGGACTGGGGGATTTTTTTATACTTAACATTTTAAAAATTTAAAAAAGGTTTCAAAAAAATTTTCAAAAAATTTTTTCACAAAAATTTTGGCTTTTTTTTAAAAAAAAAAAATTTTTTTAAAAAGCCCCCCGGTTATTTCCCCGAAAGTTTTTAAAAAGGGGAACCCGGGTTTGGGCCAGGAAGGGAAAGCCTTTTTACTCCTTTGCCCCCTTTAACTTGAAAATTTTCTAAAAATTTGAAAAAAAAATTTTTTTTTTCAAATGGTGGCCGACTTCCCAAAGGGGAAAGTTGATGGGTTTTTTTAATTTTGGGGCTTTTTTTTTTTGTTTCATGAAAATTTGCAAGTTAAAAATCAAAACAACGGGTCAGTTGCAAAACCCCGGGCTGGGGGCCAAGCGGTCCCATTTTTAGAAGCTTTCCAGCGAAGTAATCCAACGAGAATTTATTGAAACATGAATTCGTCACGAAACTAAAGAACATATTTTAAAAAATATATATCTAATAAGTCACAATTGTCTCTAAAAGCTTTTAACTAAGAGATGTCGTAATAGAAAATAAGCTTTAAAAAGAAAATAAAAAAAACAAATACCTAATCATTTAAAATGAGTTAAAAGAAAAAAAATACAACAACATATTTACAATTGTTTCGTAAAAAAAAAGGTTAAGAAAACTTTGCTTCTGGGAACGGAACACAATTTTATCCTTTTTATTAATACCATCAAAACAAAAAAACAACTATTATTCTGAAAAAAAAATTGTCCTTACAAAGCTTGTAAAATCAATGTGTGTTTAACGCTAGGAAGCATTTTTGGTACAGGACCGCCGAAGGTGCCCGTTTTCAACACTCAGGGACCAACAAGGAAATCACCTCGCCATTTAAAACGTTTTTAATTGTTCCCCTTGATTCCTAACGTCTTTTTTCTGAATCACCCTTAACAGCGAGACTTTGTTGGGGGTAATAAGTTTATTTTTTGTGGGAAAAAAAAGGGGGCCTGTCAAAACCCGGGGATTATCCTTTTACTCGTCATTTTTTTTTTTGAAAAAGATGAGAAGGTGAAAAGAAACTGGTAAATAATATTTAAATACTCTTTCACGACTTCTGCCAGACAATGAAATATAATAACGAATAATTATACTTTTTTTTATTTCTATTCGAATTTCCTTCAGGCATTTATTTCGCCAGAACATTTGGTGGATAATAGGCTATTTGCCACCATTGAAAATAAGCTTTAAATTGTGGTCATCCTATCAGATAGTAGTATAAAGAAGCATATTTCTTTATAATATAAAATAAAATATGAATATTTATTGCAAAATATACGTATTAAAAATCCAATATTTTTGAAATATATTCGGGGGGAAACGCCTGTGATTGGTTAAAAATTTTGGGGACGTCACTTGCAAGTAAAAAATATCATAGTTTTTTTGTTGTGTGTTTTTAGGTGTTATTTTCGATTTTAACCCTTAAAAAACTGTTTCTTGAACAGTTTATTAAAAAAAAAAAAAAATTTTTTTATCCGTTTGGACCCCAAAATGGACATAAATTTTTTTCGCCGATAACAGAAACCTACCTGAGATAGACACATTTATGATTGTGTGTTTCTTTAAAAATAACCCCCACTACTATGCTGCAGAAGTCAAAAAAATAAAAAGAGCTGTGTTTTCAGTATTTCTCAAAAAATTTTTTTTAGGTTATGGTTTTGGGGTGGATATATATATATATATATATATATATATATATATATATATATATATATATATATATATATATATATATATATATATATATATATATATATATATATATATATATATATATATATATATATATATAAAATAAAAATATATATACCGGGTTTTTTAAATTCTAAGGAGATACGAAGATTTTTAAATTGGGGAAAAATTACATTTATTTGGGCCTAAAATATACCGTTTAGAAAGTTTGAAAATTTGAGTAATTGGGGAAAAACCGGAAAAAAAAGAAATTTTAAAAAACGTTTTTTTTTTTTCCTGGGTTTTTTTTTAAAAAAAATTCCAAAATAAATAATACATTTGCATTGTCATTTTTTTCCCCTCTATCGAATGGTGTCCATATTTTTTTCAAAATCGACGTTTCTTTTTTTCCCTAATCATCATCAACTATTTTTTTTTGGGCGCCATATGGGAATTCCACAAATTTGAAGGCCCTTTTTTTTCAGATTTTCAACGATGTATCTAAGTTACCCTTGTTGCGGAAAATCCGAGAAATTAACTAGAATTTTTTTATAACGTAGTTGGCTTTGATTTCTCAAATCGGTGACTTTAAAAAGACATTCTGTGTTTACTGTCAGTTGGTGTCTTAAAAAAGGGGCCCCCAATGAAAAAACGAGATATGGTAAAATTTTTTTCAAGAATGATAGGAACAGTGGAAAACATCGGAAGTGTATCCCTGTACCCCAGAGAACAACCTCATCGAACTTTATTCAAATTATTGATAGAAACTTCCAAAAAAATTTCTAAAAACTAAAAACAAAAAAAATTTTAACAAATGTTCAAAATGTCCCGGGCTTTTTTTTAAACAAATCGCCACTCTTTCTGTATGTTATTAACTCGGTTTTTTTCTCCTTTTTAATTTCCAAAAAACCCCCCAACGATGTTAAGTTGAATTCCCCCGATATTTTGTTTTTCGCCTTGCCCAAAATTCCCCGGTTTTTTTAACGTACCCCATTGTATCGGGGGACATTGAGATCGGGACCTAGCGGGCCCTCTTACCGGGCCCCTTTTTCCGAATCCACCTGCCCCCCAAACCTTTCGGAAAGATAATCAGATACTTGTCTTGTGCTGTGGGGGTGGAGCACCATCGTGTTGGAACCAAATACTGTTGTAGTTTGCTAATGGTAAATCGTCCAAATAGTCTTCAAAATTGGGTAAAACCCCGGTAATACATTTCAGCGTTCAAATTTCCGTTAAAAAAAATGAGGTCCCAAAATTTTTTTTTTTGTAAATGCCTGCCCAGACATTAAGACTGAATCGCACTTGGGGTCGTAATTCTCGAAACTGCCGGGGATTGTTTATGCTCCAAATGTGTTCATTGTTTCGATTAAATATTCCACAATTGGAAAAAATTCCTCATGGGGTCCAAATAACATTTTCTAGAAAAGCTGGAAAATCGGGTCGCCTTTGTACAAAATTGTAATCCCTTTTTCGAATCACCAGGGTGCTTTTTTGGGATATGGGGTTTTTTGGTTTTAAACCACGTTTCCTGATCTCTCTCCAAACAGACGTGTGCGAAGAAACCCCCAAATCAGTGTGTATCTGGCTTGTGGATTTCCCGGGGTTTGGGGATTTATCAAAAAAAATATGTATTAGTTTTTCATAAAGGGTTTTAAATTTTTTTTTTACAGTTGACAAAATTTTAAATTCGAAAAAAGTCATAAAGTCGACGCATGCCCGGTATGTTTTTAAAAAAATTGCCGGCCGTCAACTTTTTTTTCTGAATAGATAACCCCATTAGGAAAATTTGCGTCCTAAAACGAATTTTTAAATTAATTATACCTCATTTGATGTTTTTTTACTTTCCTCATCCATTCTGCCCCCCTATTTTTTTCTGGGTTTTTTAAAGGGGAACCTACTAGCGAGGTTTCTACCCCAAAAATTTAATAAAGTTCGATGAGGTTGTCGTCCCCGGGAAGGGGGTTAAATACACTTCCGATTTTTTTACACTGTTCCTATCATTCTTGTAATAAAGTTTTACCATATCTCCTTTTTCTTCATTGGAAAACCCTTTTTTTTAAGACACCACAACTGACAGTAAACACAGAATGGGGATTTACACGTCACCGATTTGAGAAATCAAAGCCAACTCGTTATAAAAATATTTTTAGTTAATTTTTTGGGGTTTTCCCCGGGAACAAGGGTAAACTTTGGACATCGTTGAAAAAATGATAAAAGGGCCATTCAAATTTTTTTGGGAAATTTCCCCTATGGGGTCCATAAGAAAAAAAAAAGATGATGGTTAAAACAAACGGTAGTTGCAAAAAATGAACACCATTCGATAGAGGGGAAAAAGGGGAATGCAAATGTATTATTTATTTTGGAAAATTGTTTTTCAAAGAAGCCCAGGAAAAAAAAAAAAAGATTTTCCAAAATTTCGTTTTTTTCCGGGGAATCCCGGAATTACCGGGGAAATTTTAAACTTTCAAAAAGGATATTGTTGGTCACATAAATGCCCAACTTTGCCCCAATTTAACCCATTTCGTATCTCCTATAGTTTCCGAGATCCCAATGGTGAGAGTCAAAAACACCGGTATATATAAAATATAAATATATATATATATATATATATATATATATATATATATAAAAACCCCAAATTTGGTTTTTGGGGTTTAAAAACAGTTAATGGCTTAAACCCCAAAAAAACCCCAAAATTGGTTTTCTTGGGGAAGGGGAAGACTATCCCTCCTTTTTTTTTTTGGAATGGGGTTTTTTCCCAAAATATTGCGGGGAAAACGGAGAACAGGGGGCCTAAACCGGGGTTTAAACTGTGGGCAAATGAAAAAAAAAAGTTAGCATCGTTCAGGAACAGAAAATTTTTTTTTTAGCATGCCGGCGCCTCACCACCACACATAAGAAACAAAAAAAAAAAAAAAAGACTTAAAAACCCCAAAAAAACCCAATCTTGGTTTCTAACTAGCCGCCGACTATCCCTCCTTTTATTATATATATATATATTATATATATATATATATATATATATATATATATATATATATATATATATATATATATATATAATATAATATATATATATATATATATATATATATATATATATATATATATATATATATATATATATATATATATATATATATATATATATATATATATATATATATAAATATATATATATATATATATATATATATAAATAGATATTTGTATACTTACTTAAAGTGATTTACAAAAAAATATTCAAGCTAATTGTAACCACTTTTTCCGCCTTTTTAGGATTTCTGGGGATAGATATAAACAGTTTTTGTGGTGTATTATGTATTGGTACATTGTGACACTACACACCATTTATATACCATTTTGTAATAAATTGAGAAATTATTAACAAAATTCACTCTAGTTGCACTCGTTGTTAACTTGTTTACTTGCATATGTGTTAACGCGAAACATACGTCGACGCCACTACGAAGACAGCGTTTTAGTGCGAATTTTATAATTTAAATTTTAACATTGAGTTTTATTGAAAATACAGTAGATTTCCCAGAAATATAAAATGTATTGTGTTTGTTAGGTACCAAGGAATAATTTAAAACGATTTTTCAAAATCAGTCAAATAGCCTTTTATCATAGTCTGGCTGTAAACCATAGGAAATGATTCAAATAATAAAAAAAAAAAAAACGAAAATTCATGCGCTGCACATTTAGAAGCTGCAAAATGCAATCCCAAAATCCCGATATAACGAGTTTCCGTTAGAGCCTTTTTTGTCCTGACAAGTTTGTAGTCTTAACCATCGCTCGGCCAACGTCACCACGTGTGAGTCTAAAAAAGGGTCTGTGAATCACTCTAGACTTTGAAACTTCATCTTTACGGCACTACTACATCTCGGGTTGAATTTCTCCTTGGTCCCCGGGGTTTAATTGTATTAATTTCTCCTTTAAAAAATTCAAGGGTTGGTAGGGAGCCACTACCCTTCAGCCAGACCTCGACTTTCATATTTAGAGGTTCCTTAAGGACAATAAAATAATAAATTTTTATAGTGCCTTAAGAACCTACTTAAAATTGTTCATCAGCTCTTTTACTATAAAGTGTGTTTTATTAAAATAAAGCAACCTCGTCCTCTCTATGAACTAGTTACCTATATAAACTCTACGTGGTGGTGTTAGCTTGTTCCCTGGCATCTTAGCAACTGTTTAATATAAACATATGTTTACAAATTATTCCTAAAACATTTGGCAGACTGTACGTGTATACTTGAAATCAACAGGTTCGTATTGCCAATTATACAACAAGGTAGGTGCTGAGAATGTGCTATATGTAGGAGGTGGGTAAAGATCGACCTCTTTTCGCCCATCATATTCATGAAAAGTCAAAGTTGTTATTTAGGTTTAAATTTATAATAGGTTTAAGTATCTGTATTTACATATACAATTAATTGGTAAAAAATCGGAATGACAAGTGCCAAAAACCTTGCTTAAACCCCATTTCTTTAAATTTTTGCCATATTGCACAAATGCCAAAAATTAAAAAAAATAGCAAGTTTAAAGGTTTTTTTGCACTTGCCATTCCGATTTTTTTAGCCAATTTATTGTAGATATAAATAAAGATACTTGGACCTACTATAATTATAATAAAATGGCCCAAATTGAAACTTTGAATTTTCACGAATTTGATGGGAGAAAAAAGGGCGATCTTTACCCACCTCCTTTTTATGATGTTTCTTGTTTTGAAGGTACTTTTTCACTGTATTTAATTTTAATTGCGTTCAAACTTTTTTCTGTTCTTAAGAGTTTTTGCGTTTCTAATAGCATTCTGGGTTTCTAGTCGCCTTTCTGAAGTTCTATTTTTCAGGTTTTAAACTATTTTAAAACTAAAATGTTTCATTAAAAATAGATACTGGTATTTTTAAAGCTATTTTTTTAGAAAACGGGCTGGTCGTAACCGACTCACGGATCAGGTTTTAGGTTCTTGTTGTTCAGCCTCGGTTGCCTCGCTGATCTGCTGAATGTAATTTAAAGCGTTTTCGTAGGCTTTTTTGACAGCTTTTCTATCGGATTGTTTGCGTGGTTCGTTAGCCTGAAACAATAAAAATATTTATTTATTACTACTTCTACTTTAAGACTGGTAGGGGGGTTTTCTAGTCTAGAAAGTTAAAAAAAAATCGAAAAAATGTTTTTTTTATATTTTGATAGTTTAAATTTTCAAGAATATCTCCTTCAAAGGATTTTTTAAAATTCGAATTATTTTAAAAGTTATAGCTAAAGTTGTTGTTCGGCGTAATAAAGCTAGAATCAAAAGTTTTGACTTTCGAGCTTCAAGTGCTCCAAAAGAAGAAAGAAGTGCTCGTATTTACGAGAGAAATCAGTTAAATATTCAATTAGAAGGTAGAAGAAGGCCCGATATATGCCGCAGGAATCGCTGAATAAAGAAATGTAAGTTATATGTACAGGGTTATTCATTTTAAAGTAAACAGGGCTTTATTTTTGAACTTTCCTTTTCTTTTTTAAAAAACAATGTAGCCATTTCGTATATTTTTTTTTTGAGAATTAAAATCTAATTGAAAAACATTTGAAACAAAAACAAAGAGTTACAGAAAAGTGACGTATTTTTTAAATGGAATACCCCGTATATTTTTATATTTAATAGATAGACATTTTCCCGAGGAATTCAGTAATATAGGGGTTGCTGGGTTTATTTTCTGCGGTTCTGCTGAAATTGTCTAAAAACTGCATGATACTATAAGGATAGTTTCACCTGAAAACCCTGGCTGCCACAGGTCACAGGTGCTTATTTGTCAGTCAGGAATTTTAAAAATACGTTTATTACGTATTAGAAAATTTACAATAAACGAAAAAAAATAAAATACAATACGGGGTAAAATATGGTGGTAATAAGAACACTTATAACAAAAAATTATAATATTACTAATAATTTAAATGTTCTATATGACCTCCGTTATTTTCGAAACATGATCTATAACCCCTCCTTAGCCTTGCTAAGCTCGTCGATATTATTTGAGTTTTTTGGTTAAGACGATTAATTTCATTTACAATTTTTTCTCTCATTTTTTCCGTTTTTAAGTTCTCATTTTGGTAAACGACATTCCTCAAGTAACCCCATAGAAAAGTGTCAAAAATTGTAATATCTGAACTATTAGGTGGCCATTTAATAGTGCCATAACGTTCAATCCACTGACTGTATCGGCGATTGAGATACTGCACAACTTGACGAACAGCTTGGGGTGGCGATCCGTCTTGTTGCCAAATTATCTTGCGATACTTTTCTTTAAAAGTGTTAGACAATGTTATGGTTTCAATAACACTGAAATCTTGGACCCATTGTCTTTATTTGTTAATTGATACACAACGTTTCGGTTATGATGTATCTCCAACCGTTTTCAAGTGATAACTAAAACTATTCTTAAAAGCTACGACCTTATCCATCCGTTGTTCACCAAGCTTGACCTACTTGTCACGGTTCCCAGCAACGGCACCAAATATTCGGAATGTCTACACTGGGTTTTTGCTAAATACATTTTAATTGTTTGCAATTATTACAGCTTCTTTAAATTTTCTTTTCTTCCAGTGGGTTTCTTTATGAATAATTTTGCTTCCGCCCATTGTATACGTTGTTTTTTTTGGCCATGCGTTTGCCCAACCCCCTGATTTGACGTTTCGCCTCGTTCCGTTGTTTTTTGTGTTCTTTAACTCTAATTTCTAGTGGTCTTTTTGTTTCCCCGATGCCAATTCAAAAAGGAATTTGGTAGATACAGTCATTTTTTGAACCATTGTTGTCCGGTCTTGTCTTAGTAAGGATATTCTGAGAGTGGTTTGGAATTTAAATGCTGTTTTAATATTTCCTATTCGCATTCTGCGGATCTTTTCTGAAGTTCCTTTTAAAATACGGAATAGTCATAAATATTTGTTCCTGTGAAGTCTTGTTCAAATTAGATTCTTTGTCTTATCTTGATATTTATCATTGTTTTCTTAACCAACTCTCATTAGCCGTTTTGCTTGAGATCCCTGGTTATATTACTTATTTCGGCTTGCAGAGATTCCTTACTGTTGCATAATGTCACCGCGCGGTTATATAGAGTACGATGATTTCCTGTTTTGTTTTGTTGAGTGATTGGAATTCTGGTGTAAATATTGTCCAGTGTGGGTAGGTTTTCTGTATACCGAGGTTTTATATGTCCATTATTTCGTTTGATAGAACGTCGGGGAAAGGTAGGGCCAATTTTGCCCTACTCGGTAGAGGTAGATGATTCGTTTACCATCTCCCGATCCGGATCACCCCATATCTCGAAATCTTGACGTCATACATTAATTGGGGAACGGGTGAGGCTTTTTAGAGACTGCGCATGCGCAAAAAAAATGGCGCCTGTCACCTGTCAAATTCCCTGTCAACTGCCTATTTCCCGAACCACGTGATTTTAAATTTAGCTTACGGGAAGAGGGGGATCTTAGGGTCTTACGCATGCGTTAAAAAAAAATGCCCGTCACCTGTCAAATATCACCTGTCAACTGTCATATTTGCGAACCACGTGACTTGGGGGAAATTTAGCTTACGTGGATGAGTTGCATCTTGGGGTTTTTACGCATGCGTTAAAAATAATGGCGCCTGTAAAGGTCAAATCCACCTGTCAACTGTCATATTTCGCGAACCCGTGACTTAGAACCTCATACGTGGATAATAATAATTAAGGGATCCTACGCATTGTTAAAATAATGATGCTCGTCAAATGTCACTTGTTAAATGTCTAACCTAACATGTGGGAGGAGCCCCCTGCGCTTAAGCGGGGGGCCCGGGGGGTAGACCTGGGGCTTAGGCGTGGGGTGAAGGGCCTTATTATTATATTAATCTTACAATTTTTGAATATTAACGTTTGACTAAACGTCGAGAAAGGTTGGCCGAATTTTGTTCCTTCTCCATTGTGAATTTGATAGGGTCGAAGACAATTGAGATGTTTTAAGAAACCTTCAAGTTCTTGTCATTACCCGTCCATACAATAAAAATATCGTCAACAATCGTAGCCAAACTTTTGGTTTGATTAGTGCAGTATTAAGGTGTTCCTCAAACCATTCCATATAAATGTTTCTACCACTGGGAAGAGCGATGGAACCAATAAGTCCATCGTCCTGCGCATAGTACTTATCTTTCACTCGAAAGAAGAACTACGGAGGCACGGGTATGATCGTTATTTTGATCATGGATTCAAATTTGGGAAACAAATTGAAAGCCAAGTTCCTTTTTTTTTCACGGTTAAATGCTGACTGGAAGAAGGATGGAAGATACTTAAAATATTTAAAATATTTCAGTGTTCTCTTAACCGTCGCATAGGTAACCTTTTTTGGGGCCTACCTCAAGTCTCTTACTTTTCGTCAGTAATTGACTTTATGGGATACAAAGTAAAATAATTTAAAAATAGCCCCGACCCTTTTTTTTCCATTGTAGTCCTTTTTCAATATGTAACGATTTTGTTTCTTCGAATAAGACCTTCAGTTTTAAAATCGTTTTTACTAATATATTTCGGGGAAATTTGCAACATATCTTCGTTGTTTTCCCTGGCTTTTTCCCATTTATAATAGATAGTTAAATTTTGGGGAAGCCTTTTTTTTGATGAAAACCTAAATTATAAAACTACCCAAAAAAAGGCCCTGTTTCTTTAAAATAAATAACCCTGTAGATTAGTGTTCTTGATTTTGGGGATTTTTAATTTTTTTTTTTTTTTTGTTGAGGCTAAAAAGTTTATAGGGCTGAGCAGGCTCACCCCCAAATACCTGGGAAACCCGGGGCCAAAAGAAATTTTCCCCAGGGTACTCCCAAAAAAACATAAAAAAACATGAACCCCCCACAAAACTGTAGAACATATTAACATGTCGCTTCCTTTTGGCTTCTTTTTTTTCAGTCCCCAATCCCATCAGTTCTAACTTTTCAGCGGAAAAGCCACTGCCATTTTTTTTTTAAGGTCGAAAACCAAAAAAAAACATTTTGGGGGTTTTCGGGAAAAACTAAAACTTCCTGGGGAGGTGTTGGTAGGGGTACACCTTTGTAAACAAATCCTAAAAAAAAATACATCAAATTTTGTAAATAAAATTTTTTTGTTTTTTATTATTCTAGCATATTGGCAATATAATATTTGGAAATAAAAGGTTCTTTCTACATATAATTCCAGTAGGCTTGAATTATTACTTAACATTTCTGCTTTTGGTAATGCAGCTGCTGTTCGGTTATGACTAATCGACAAAAAAAAAAACATAACCCGAAAAAAGACCCCCCCTGTTCTCAAGATTTAAAGTTTTTTACTTTTTTTTTTGGCACTTTTAAAAAAAAACTAAAAAAGAAGATTCCTGATTTAAAACTAATGACCAGGCAACTTTTTTTAAAATTCCTAGACATAAAATAGAATTAAAATTTTTTTTTTAAAAAGAGTGTTCATAAGTGATTTCCGCAAACGGGTTTTCCCTTTCGTCTAACTTTTTTCATTAAAATTTACTTTTAATATTTACTTATTGTTTTATTATTACAGTCAATTAATATTCGAAGTAATGGACAATTTTTTTTAGCAAAACGATACATCCAAGGACGAACTCAGACAGTTTGGTTTATAGTAGAGTGTACACATTTTTTTTTTTTGGGTTTAAAAAAATTTAATCTTTATTATTAAAAAAAAGGGCCCTTTTTTTAAAAAAAAATTTAAGACTAAAAACCCCAAAAGGGTTTAAATTTTCAAAAAAAAATTGTATTTAATTCGCCTCGAATAATTCGAATATTTGCACACCTCTACTTTAAATACTTTAGGGTCATTCCATATGAAATAGTTATTTTTAAAAAGCGTTTTTTTTTGATTTTTTTTTAAATTAAAGGGGAAACTTTATGAAGACCCCAAAAAAAAATTTTTATTTAATTTTTTTTAAGCGGGGGTTGTTTTGCCTAACCGTATTAAAAAATTTTAAAAAAAAAAAATTTTATAACAGTTAGCTGTAAAAATTTTTTTTTTTTTTAAAAAAATTTATACGTTCGATGCGGCACACACAAAAAGAAATTCGGGGGGAAAACCCGGCCATAAATCGGAAATACCAACCCCCAAATTTAAAGGGCCCATTCTGAGAAATTTTTTATCTAGTTACCTGGGTATAATAAACAATCACCCTTTTTTTTAGTCTTTTACTTGCAAAAAATTTTTGTTGGTTTTTGTTCAGGAGACTATTTCATTGTGATTCAAAAGCGCCTGTGAAAAAAATTGTAATTTATATTCAGTTTTTTTGGGAAAAAGGGGGTGAAAAAATTTGGGGAAAATAACTATGGAGCCTTGGGGAAATTAAAAAAAAAATTTATTTAAAAAAAATTTTTTTACGTTTTTTTTTCTTTTGGGTTCTGAAAATTCAATTAATTTTTTTTTTTTAAAATTTAATTTTTTTCTTTTTTTTAAAGTAAAGTATGATTTCCCCAATTTCCCCCTTTAAATTAGCTATAAATTATTGTTTAATAAGTCCTTTGTAAGATCCCATCTTAAGTTGCTGCGATAATTTGGATCTTGACGAAAAATTTTTTAAAAATTTTTTGGGCTGAGTCCCCAAAATTTTTATACGTAGGTCCCAAACGCAACAAAAATTTTCTCCTACTAACTTAAAA